>JAIPRK010000717.1:81801-144721 GCA_025469195.1 Chaitophorus viminalis
TTCTTTCTAGTTTTCTTTGAGGCCGGTATATAGTCTATATTATATATAAATATATATATATATATATATATATATATATATATATATATATATAATATGTACGTAGGTATACATTGTACCTACACATACCACACACCGCCGGCATATGCGTCCTTGACGAACGTATTTTCGGTAGATAATAATATGAATAAAATAATACCGGATTGTTCGTCACAGAAATGCATCGTTGGTGTGATTTAACACGGATGAAAAAAATATAATTTATATTATCAAAAACGCACCAAATGTTAAGTTGACAATGCTCTACTATAATAAGTATACTTCGAAATAAACTCTATATATAACTCGGTAAACCATGTATATTTATCTTTGTTAACTATATTATAATTAGAAAAGTTACTTTAAACTATAAATAATAAGCGCCACACGTCTCCCCCTCCCCTCGCCCTACCCTCGTGACTTAAAATAATTAATAATTTCATTTTGCGGTTTTATTCGCGAGACAAACTATGGTGACTATACAGTCTATTGATATGTATCATATATATATATATATTTGTATTTGTAATAATAATAATAATAATATACTAAATCGGATTTAATTAAAACCTTGTAATAATATAAGATCGAGTTCGTCGCTTCGAATTATTGTACAATATACAAAATTGTATATATATATCTAGATAAATTTCACAGAAACTTAAGAACGTCGAAGAGCACTGTGTACGAGTGCATGTTAAAAGTTTGTACAGCAAGCGCATTAAGTCGAACAAGAGAAAAAGTTACAATAGAGACAATTATAATTTTCAATTATAAATGTTTAAGTCCATAAAAATCTATTTGGCTTAACCTTGTACTTTATTCACTGGATATTGCTATTGTTATACTTTGTACTTGGAGATTAGTTTTGAGTGTAATTAGACCCAAGCCCAAATACGTGCATAACAATGATTTTTGTTTTTTTTAATAGAACCAGGCTTGAGAAATATATAACGTTGTTTTAATATATACATATATATATATTTATCTTGAAAACTGTTAACTAACATTTTACATAATTATACAATTTTATTGTACGACTTCCCACTGCAGCGTTAAAAATTTTATATATTGGATAAAAGTTAAAACTTTTAATTATCAACTGGTTTATAAACTATAATTTGAATTTCTTAATTAATGACTAGAAAATCTTCAAATAAAAAGCGCCGACATTGATAAATTAAATTTCCAGATAAATGTTATTTATTTGGACTAAAATTATCGAGCGATTTATTATTACAGTTATAAGTTAAGATTAAATTAATACATTTCTCATTTATATAGATTATAGGACATAAACCACACTATAGCGTACGTTCAATTAATTACTCCTTTAAGTTTCGACCTAAATACTAATTAGTATTACAATTTATAATCCAAAATCAATACACAATAAAAGATTGGAAACCCTCATATTAGAGCACTTTTCCCTCTCCTACGAGAAAAATATGTGTAATCATACTTAATACAATATAACGACAAGATTAAGTAACAATAAAGCATTAATAAATGTAAAAAAAAAAACACTGCAACGTATTTTCAATTGCGTCCATAGACCATAATGGTCAATAAACCTTGAATATTTTTAATATACACAAGATAAAAATAATAATGTTGAACAGGATATTGTATGATGTTACATACATATGCATGCATATAATAATATAGGAAAAAGGACTAAATTGATATAAATAAATAAAAAAAATTGGCAATAAAAAAGATCCGAATCTATACCTAAGCATTTATCGTAAATACGAATGAATTAAAATCCCATTATACATTTGACATACATAAGTCTGATTTCGAATTCGTTATGAATACGTCTATTCGTTTACGTTAGGTTAGGAATAGAGGTATACACGGGATATTATTATCGTCGCTATTGTGTAATAAATGTTGAGTACGAACTAATGGACGGTAAAGTTTTTATTTTTTTGCAGACGTTCACGTTTTGTCGATTGTAAATTATTACAAATATAATAATATTACTATTGATAATACTCGCGCGACATATGGCAAACGTAAGCATATCCTACCAACAGCGGTATCTTTGATGCGTAAATTATGATAACAGGCTTGTTAAAATAATCTTTTCTACGAAAAGAAAGTGAAAAAAAATGAATCTGCTGAATCGTAGCATAATAATAATAATAATAATAATAATAATAATAGTAGTAGTAGTACTAATATCATAATATCTAGAGTACACAAAATACACTATCAATAATATTATAATAATATATAATGTGTGATAAATTATTATAAATGATCAATATTCATTATCGAAATAACAATAAATTCATTATTGTTATGAGCAGGTACACTGCAATACACGTTAGTATATTGCACACACACACACACACACACACACACATAAATCAATATTACGGCGGCCAAACCACATGTGTGCGTGTGTGCATTATGTCCGGACGTGTATTGCTATGATAATATGAATAAAACTCTGGATAAAACGAGACGCGATATCCTCGACGTTTTCACCGTTGAAGAGGAGGGGAAGAGTATTCAGCTATACACAGGACTGGCCTCGGGTGTCTGCAAATGTAAAAACACCATATCGTAACAAAAGCTATAGTAGGTGGGTATATACTCGTTTCGGAGTATAATATTCGTATTGTATAACAACGTACACGACGTGCGCGGTACGTTTCGCGCATATTATTGTGTAGCACACACCAATTTTTTCTACACTCGAGGGGAGCGTACAAAACACACCATCTACGTTGACCTTGGAGTTTTAGTGCGCATTATTATCCCTCTCCTGCAGCAGGACCCTCGTGAGCCGACCCTTTGTTGTCCTGCTGCCGACGACGCCTGGAGAACGTTTATCGGAGGGGTCTCGGTCGACGACGACGGGTTCTCCGACCAGGTGGCGCGCGCGGGGTGGCAACATCGTCGTCGGAGAAACATGGAGAGACAGAGAGAGAGAGAGAGAGAGAGAGAGAGAGAAAGAGAAGGAGAAAACACGCACACTCACCGCAGGCTTGAAACACAACGCGATCGTCGAACGTTGAAATCCCTCGAATGGACAGCGTTTAGAGAACCTAATCCAACTGCAGGTGGTGCATCATTATGTATTATAGGCACATGTAAACACTACAACTATACCATAACATCGCGAAACATCGACTTAACATGGACCACGCGATAAACGAACGTATATTATTATTGTAACTATACGCGGTACGTGTTTAGGAAAACGAGTTTTCATCATCGCGCGTGTTGGACGATTATTTTTAGAAGCTCTTTCAAACACATCGTTGCAGCTGCTGCCTACCGGCTGGTCGTTTACTCTCTCTCTCTCTCTCTCTCTCTCTCTCTCTCTCTCTTCCCCATTCCCATACCCCCCACAGTCTCTCACAGCTCAACACTCGGTAACCACGCGGAAGACGCTATTTTGAGACACCCTTGGCAAACATAAAGAGACAAACGTGGTGGTGACAAAGAGAGTTTTTATTGACAAACCGACACGGCTTGTGTGTACAAAGTATAATAACGCGTGTTGGTCTCGTTGGGTATATGGTAGGTAACAATTACACTCGATCTCTTATTGGTCGGCGTGGGCGGCTGAAGAAGATGTGAAAGGGGGAGGGGAAGGACCGTTTCTTACAGTTCGTCGTGTTGTATAATGCACATAATGAAATAAACACAAGAATTTGGAACACACCCAAATGGCACGACCGGGATTCATTTTTCCGGAGGGGTTTCCAAAACCCGTCCGTGGAGAAAAGACCAACGGACGGTAAACAAAAAACCAATGTAAACATAATGCTGATGTATACCGGCGGTAACCATATAATAATAATACTGAGGACGTGTTTCGGCTGTTGCGCTGAAAACGGCGTGAAACTTAAACGCAAGATGCGCTCGAAAAACGAGTGAAAATCTATCCCTCCCCTGGGGAAGTATATTATACGTTTTGAAACACGGGTAGAAGAAAAACGGACTTACGTTTGGCGGCTGGGGCCGTGGAGACCGACTCCTGTTCCTGCTGCTGCTCCTGCAACTGCTGTTGCTGCTGTTGCTGTTGCTGTTGCTGTAGTTTGGTGTCGTCGAGCTCGGTGGTCGTGTCCCAGCTCTCGGCGTACCGGTAAAACGCGAGGCCCACCACGAACCAGAAGAGCACCGTGAAGCCCAAGACGATGAGCAACATGTAATCAAAGACCACGGTGCGTCGCTGATCGCCGGCGTCCGCCGTGGCTGCGGCCACGACGCCCCGGCTGGCCACCTCTAGCACGGTGCTGGCCGCGATCGTGATGCACGCCACAAACGGTACGTAACAGACAATGAAACACGTGGTTATTGGTGACATGCCATGCAACTATATGGTCCGGTGGTTCGGTCTCGAAACAATAACTATCGCACTGTCGCGGTCGTCGTCGTTGTGATCGGTGCACCAATCACTATGCGATTATTGTCGCGTCCACGGCAACGGCTACGGTACGGTCGCGATCGGCCGCGGCGGTGCACGAGCATTTATGCGTTACGGAGCGTATGACGCGCGTTCTTCTCTTCCGACGACGACGGTCGTTGCTCATGGGGGGGGGGGGTACGCACTGTAACGTAAAATAAAAATAATATTGTGCCGGTTAGGTTATGAGAAAAAAAAACAACAAATAATAGTAATAACGTTAGATGCACGCAACACGCACACGGGCCCGAACGCAGATCGATACCGAATGCACTAGGTCGTCGGTGAAAAAACTAATACGGGGGGGGGGGGAGGAGGAAAAAATGGTAAAAAAAAAAAAATTATAACTATTGTAAAAAGAAAAACCACTATCGTTGTAATGATAAAATATTATCGACAATTATTACATTGTCGGCGAATAATAAACGATTATGATAATGTTATTGTAGAGACGAACACACGACGGTATAGTTGCCCGCGAACACGCACAGGACACACACACGCGGACGGGCGCGCACGTTGCACTCGCGGAATATATATTTCGTAAACGCACACGCGGACCGGACAGCGGTTTAAGCGAACGCGGTTCGGCGGCGGTGGCGGAAAGAGCGGAGATGGTCGGTCGGTTGTGCGTTCGCGCGACGCGTTCAAGACGGTACCGGACAGACGAATGACGGGAGAGCGGCGGCTGTCTGCTGCTGCTGTTGCTACGCTGGTGCTGGCTCCGTTGCTGCTGCCGCCGCGCCACCGTTAGCCGGCTGAGTCACGCACGTCGCACCACCACCGCGCGACCACGACGACGGTACATCGCGTTCCGCTGCGTGACCAACGCCACCGCCATCTGTCGGACGACCGGCACGCGCGCGTGTTTGTGCGACACGACCACGGCCGACTTGACTGCGCGTGGCGGTCTTTTCTCCCTAGCTGTTACGCAGTGTACTACATAATAATATAATAATAATATTATTATTATTATTATTATTATTATGCCTACGTTATAACGTTACCTATTATACTATTATACGACATTATTGAATAATATATTATTTGTTATTATTATTATGATTATACGCAACTTTTTTCACATAGAAAACTCATATTTACCATGTACAAAGTATAATAATAATAATATTGTACGGCGTACAATCCAATACGATAAAACATGAACTATTTTTTGAAGAAAAAAAAATTATTATTTCTTATTCATTTTAATCCGTAGATTAACGTGAAAATAGTAAAAAAAAACATTGCGCGTAATAGTAACGTAAATTAATAATTATAGTTCGTTTCCTCCCCCCCCTTTAGATACTGTGTACCCTTATATCGTGTAGCTCATTAAACATTCGTTTACCTATAAGTTCTCCATAAATAACAATAGCTTGTAATGTACTCTCTATATAGAGTAAAGAATAATAATAAAACATTAATATATTATTCGTTATATGGAAATGTTTTTTTTTAATGGAAATTGCATGAACCGTGCGGTTATATGAAGAAAATTTCATCATCATACATTTTATTAATTTATTATTTATCCACATCCCGGTAATGGAAAATCAAAAGCACATGTGCACCGAGCCCACGTATTCTTAGTCCGGTTGCACACGCCGGATTTTTCCTTCACGTGGAATAGTTCGTCGACAGTGTTATGTTTTAATACCATATGCGTGTGTATTGTTTTTTTTTCTGTTTTGTTCAGTCTAACATGTTATGATGAATGTGTGCATCCCGATGTAAATCCGACGAAAATAACAAAGAAGTTTGCGTAATACTATAATGAAATATTGACATTGTGAGTTTAATCCGAGTACAATATAATATTTTGTACAACATCATCGTATCGTAGGTACTTCTATGATTTCAATGTTAGGGCAAAAGTCTCGTCTGATGCATGATGTTGTTCAACAATATTCACAAGGCTCGTAAGAAACGCAATATTTTATTTATTTTATTTATTTATTTAATTTTTCCTCCCGTTATCTCGCACTCGATTAAACGAAAAATAAGAAACATAATTTTCTTTTATTAATGTGGATTTCTATGCTTCGAAAAAAAAAAATTTAAAAAATTATTTAAAAATTATTTAAAAAAAATTTAAAAAATTTAAAAAAATTTATTATTCTATCGCTCGGTAACGACTCGTGACGGTTACGAACTGATAACAAAACTAAAACATTTTCATGAAAAAAATTGTTTCATTACCTATTTTACAATTTATATAACATTAACTACCTAGGTACGAATGGAAAGAAATAGTTTGACGTTTTAAAATGACTTGTTCTTAACCTAATCGATTTCGGTGATTGAGTAACTAAATGCGCGTATCTGCTGTGCTGGTTAGGTATATAACTGGAAACAGTAGTCCGGTTTCAACTTGTACACCATTTGGCATTTATTGTTGTAGTCAACGTCAACAAGAAACGTAACGTAATCGCCGTCAACGAAACAAAATTAGATAAACTAATAGGTATTATTCTTATTATCATCATCATCATAATATTGTTTCACTGCGACAGGTTAATTAGTATAAGCTACTTAATTTCGCGCGTTATGTGTTGCACTGAAGAATAGATTATGTCAAGATATCAATGGGAAAGATGATAATGTGGTCTGAATTATAATCGAAGTCGCTCGTGAGATATCGGTGCCCGACATTAAACATACATAATTGTGCAAGTACAACGTGTGCGAATATGATATCCAATATTATTGTACGTATGATTATCAATATTATCATCATAACATGTAACTATTACAACACTATAATATTGCGTGTAGCGGGCAGGACTTACATTTCGGCAATGCGGATTATCCTGGTGCATGACGTGTGCACGTCATACGATCCAGGCGGACGCTTGAGGCAAGGACGAGGATTTATATACATATTATATGGTCTGACCGGTAAACTTTTTTTTATCGGATTTTGATGAAAACCGAATGTCTATATATTGTATTACGGTATATACCCATCATGACGCAATGTAACCAAGTTAACGAGATTTCCTTGTTGACCGACACGTCATTCACGATGGTCAAATAAACTATATAATATATATTATTAATGAATCATCATAGGTACGATATCATAAATCTACCCTCACTATTATATCATTATAATACATGATGATAGCAATACCTAATGTTGATTGAGAGAACGTATTAGTCAGTTTTGTCTCATGCATCCACGTAACACATATGGTATTTTTCAGGTAATTTAAATACCTATATAAGTATTAAATATTAATTATATATATTGACGCATATCACGCTCGCAATATTAAGCAATAATTTTCTTCAATATTAATTTTATTTTATTTTCAACCGTTTGCCATTGAGTTCTTTTGAACCGATAGGTACTATAATTTGTATACGATTTATTTAGACTTATCTTCTTAAACCGACATATAGTGCTCATATACTACTATTATATATAGGTATACATATCATACAATATTATATTTATTGGTCAGTCGCTATTTAATGTATAAAATATAGGTAAAGGTTAGGCTCTGTATAGGCTGTATAGGCTCTGTTTAATGCAATATAACTGATTTGCAAATTTCGTTTTACATATTTGTTATAATATTACAAATATTTCAAGTTAAAAATATTACTTTTATGTAATTAAATATAACTAGGTATTATTTACGTACAATGTGTGTATTAATTTTTAATGGTACACGTCTTTGATTTGGTTTTGTTCACTGCAGGTCGATACATTCACACACCATGAAATTAAACATAACTAAATATTATTTACATAATTATAGAACATTAAAACGGCGAAGGTAAACTAATTAAATTTTTCTCATCATTTTAACTCCCAAATTATATAGTTAATTACACTTTAATGCTAAGACATCATTCGTTGGAACGATATTGGAAGTATTTATATGGGGATTTATATACGAGTATTTTGAAATTTTAAATAAATCTACACAAATTTAAAAACGTACATAAAAATACCAACATTTTATTTCCTAATAAATCTTCCAAATAAATTTAATTTTTTTCGCATCTAATGGTTAATGTTTATTTTAAACATTTGGGTATATATTATATATAGGTACACGTGTGGTGTAAGTAGTCGAATGTGTTGATACTATATCGTACATAAGCTTTATAACTCAATACGACATAATATTATAAGGTCTATCTGTAGTTTTTTGTACGTGAGAAATATTATACATTCAAATCGATAATACATTTTTTCTCGTTAAAATCTTTGTTTGAAATATAAATTGAAAAATAAAAACATACACCCGTAGACTTACACTTGAAGTCATTTGCCCTTTTTTCTTGTCTATTAATTTGACTCTGAGTCGTCATCATAGAATAATAGGTACATATTTTTGCATTGTATCTCAGCAGTATTGCAACTATTTATTTTGAAACAAAGTATATTTACTTACTACACTATTAGTCAAACTTGTATTCAATGATTCACAATCACAGTTGTGTAACTTTTGAGTGATTTATTATTAAACAGGTTAGGTTTGATACGCTTATAACAGGAACATTTAGACGTGTTCAAAAAACTTTAAAAAATATAAAATAGACATTGCATGCTACAATTGAAAATATTATTATACAATTATATTTGTGGAATAGGGCATAAAAAAAATCTGAATTTATTTAATCTCAATAAAACATATCATGCATGTAGATTATATTAATAAGTTACCCACTTAAATTCATCATATTTTATCTGAATCTGGAAACGCAATGATTTTAAATTACTATTGTTTAATACAAATACCTATGTCTGAAAAAGTATTATTTAGTTTTTTCGTTTACTTCGATGTATGGGTAATATCTCTTTTCGACGAGCGCGAATAATATGATAATAATAATCTTTTTGGTACAATCGCATATACATGTAAGTTATTACTGTTTGTATACTTTTTTCATCACTCCAAAGCAATAAGCATATTACAGTAATGGATGGTATACCGTCATATTTTTACAGTGAAAATGTATTATTCAAATGAAACTAGTTTTACTATTAGTACATCGTCGTATTTGTATATAAATTGAAAATATTATACAATAAACATAATAATATGAAAGTTTTTATAATCTTATTTCAAGACTAAATAGGTTAATCCCATCACATTTTTTTTTTAAAATGCTTATTTTTCTAAAACAAATACACTTTGTATGAACTTAACTATAAATCTCTGATCTAAAAATCGGAATTCAAACGTTTGCGGAATATTGTTCGTATTTCTCGACTTATACGTGTCCTTGCACTTATCCGTACGAGTAAATTAGTATCCTACTTCTATATATAGTCTATAAACGTAGTTGAATGTTTTCTCAGATTAATAACTTTCAACATATACAACCACAATTACTTAGTCATAACAAAATAAACTTACATCAACGTTTTATTACATTTCGATATAAATAATCAAATTATTAATAACTTTCGAACGCTACAAAGTTCAATAAACTATATCGGTCCAAATATTAGTAAATGTGCCATCATTCATTTTAGTGATTGATTATAACAGTAATATCACATGAAAATAAACGACAATAAAATGCAATGTAATCCGTTAATTATTTCCAATAATTCTAAATATTTTCAAATATATTTTATGAAGTATTACGAAAAGTGACGGGTTGCAAAAAATAAAATGAACGAATAATTATACTAATTAGTATTTTTTACGAGTTAAATAATATTACAAACGAATTATGTGTATACTATTTATGTGAAGTTGAATATTTTATATACTCTATAACATCCATTAAAGTTGTTTTTGCTTAAGATATATATATAGTAGGAACATATATATATATATATAAACTTTTATTAAAGCCGTGAACTTTCTAATGTTTTCATTAAAAATTTAAGCGGGGTAAACGGAAAACATCAAGTATTCAGCCGGGTGCGTTTATCATCGCTATATATCTGACCCATATGTTACAAGCGTGTACGGGAAAAAAAACCATTAAAACCTTTTGGAAAATAGTAAACATATGTGTGTCTACGAGGCATTTATATATTATAATATAAACATTTCGCGCTGTTTACATGCAGGGCGAAACGCGACCGTCGTCGGTTAAAACTTGGTAAATATTGTCTTCCCACTTGTATTACAGAAATTCCAAAAGCTCGGACAGTAACCGGGCCATTATTGCTTTGCCTTTATAAACGATAAACACGACTACCTATATGTATAACAATATTATATAATATGCATAATCATTATCACCAGTACAAAATTAGTGTTTGGCAGATTAAAATATGTATTATATTTTATCGTGTTACTTAAAATTGGCATGAAAAAAAAGTTTATACATCCGAAGAACTAAGAGAAAGAGAATAATAATAGTAATAATCAATCTCATAAATATGTACCGTGTAAAAAAAAAGGGGCAATTCAAAAACGTCGACCAAATGTGTGTATACCTATAATCGTGCACAATAATTTGTATTGCAATAGAGTATTGCTATATGCACGCGGTCGCAACGAAACCACCGCGATTGATATTCAATATAATTCTACAACAATGTATGTAGCTTACAAAGTACACAAAGCTTCACTTGTAACGAGTGTGCATAACGGTTTTCTTTTATACGCTGCAATTATATAATACAGTCTGTAATGCGGTAGGTAATAATATTTATGGCGCATATTATACACGCGTACGGTGTACACTGACTGGGCACCATATACAATAATGTAGGGCGTGCCGGACCATTGGTGTACTTTAAAGCACGACTATACTACTATAATAATATTATTCACGGACTTACGGTAACCGACAGCGTGGTCATCGTTTGGTTCACAAATGCGGAGCCAAACATTTTTTAACACTACATTTCGAATAAATGCAGCTGTTTCGTATAGCCCGCGGACGTAACACGTACCCATATCATGGGGATACGCGTACGGTACCTAGGGTACCGGCGTACCTACTCCGAACACGACGCCACCGAAAAGCTTTCTACAACATCTATTTAAATGCGTCGTGTAGATAAGATGTACGTGTTTTTGTATTTACCTGCAGCACCAACCGATCCCACGATATTTTGTATAAGTATATAGCTGTTTTTGTGACAATGATGAATACGATTTTATGACACACTTTAAATTCTCGTTGGTCTACGCAACACTTTACTACCTTTTTTTCTTTTTTTTTTTCTTCTTGAACTAAACAATATAATAGTGCGTCGGAGTATATATAGATTGTAGATAGGTGTACACCAAATTTCAGGTCCCGGTATACGTGTACACAAGATTATAATGTCTTGTCGAGAAACATTTCCTCACCGAATCATATAGGTACCACATGTGCCACGTATAGTCGGACGGACTATGCTCGGTATACTATAGTCACTATAGTATGTATTATGGTACAACAATAACAGACCTTGACCCCGAAGAACGTTGAATAGAACCAGCCGTTGAAACACGTACGGCGTCGAGATTTTTCAGCAGATTTCGCTCGACATCTACAACCGCGGCGACGACGACGACGTCCCGACAACATAATAACATTGATTATAAATACTATATACCACGGTTATAGATACTATGGTTGCGCGACGGCCTATATTGGCCTGCAGTGAATATAGTCCAGAAATGTCCTTATCAAAATCGACAAAAACCTGCGATCCTTGTGGATATTTTTTTTTTGTACTCATTTTAACTGCTATATACATATTATATTGATGTATCTATAATATATAATATATAGATATCTATAATATATATAGCCGTGATTATTACTATATATACTATAAATATCATTATTAATAATCCGCTGTGCGGATGAGTGCGCTGTTGTTAAGCAGGTTTTTGTCTAATTTTATAAGAACATTTCGGTCCGTTTTCTCTAGTACCGTCGTGCAACTATAGTATCTATAGCCGTCCTATCGATAGATCTCGCTAGAGAGTTTTCTGTGCTTTACGACGGCCCGGTGTTATTCAATTAGTTATTTAATTTAAAATTAGTTATTATAACTACGATAAAGGATGGTAAGGCTGCAACTACTGTGGTTTTTAACGATCTTAATTTATTAGTGCATGGTGTGTTGTACATATCATAATATATATTATTATTTTGTGTATTTATATACAAGTTTTGTTGGACAAACTTATTTCAACCACTTTCAGCGAGTATTGTATATTCATATCGTTTCGTTTGTTTTTCGACTCGAATAGCACATTAAAAATTTGAAATTATAAAATATAAAATTAACAAAAGTTAACAAAATATTATACGCAACAAACATACACGTAAAGCGCCTCGACTTCATTCCATGAAACTGAAACTTTAACCGTTGAATAAGCAATTAAACGTTTTCAGTTCTAAAAACTTCGTTTTTTCGAAAACTTAATCATGTACTATAGTTGTTTAATAATAATAATAATAAAAATAATAATAATAATAATAATAATAATAACAATAATGATAATAATGCAATGTTCCTCAAATATTTAAATGAAAAACCGAGCCATTAAGTATATTTTTATCGTGTTGGGATTTTTTTTTTTTAGAAATCATATTGTTTTGCAGCTTGGCCCAGGCGTACACGTCTGTAGCGGCTTTTTATTCGTAGTAAGTTTTTTCTATCAATTCGCAGATAAGATTATTTTATCGATCATAGAGTAATAAAATATTCAATGACCGATATACTGCAACACTGTGTATCATTTCTTTATTTTTTTTGCGCGTGCGAATCGTACATAAAGTTAAATTTATTTCACCAGAAAAAAACAAATTTTTTCTTTAAATGTAAATTGCAGAATTTACAACATCACAAATGACATAAACACTATATACGTATAATACACACGCACAGAACACGAGTAATGCACACTGATATTGTATCATTTTTGAAAAACCTACGCAAATATTGTATGGTAAATTTAACCAATAACGTTTTTTTTATTATTGAAATAAATAAACCGCAACAACAAAGGTTGTTGGCTTTAGACATTAATAAATTATAAGTTATAACAAAATTGTGGTGGATTTACAAAGAAAGGTAGACATAATTTTTGTATAAAATAGTGATTCATTTTTGGATTATATATAGTTTATATAAGGTTTTATAATTTGGTAAATTTTAAATATTTTATAATATTTATATTATTTTTAAATATTTTCGATTTTGTCAGGATCTGGGCTTAAGACTTCTGCCAGGGTTTCGTCGAGTTTGAGCTCGGTTCTGAGGTCTAACGATAAAGTTTGTACCTAGGTCTAAATTGTATCACCAAAACAACCTATTGAGTGTTGGCTGTTGGTCATGTATATTATGTTTTTTATTCTGTTGGTACGAACAATACCGCGCTCATATTCGGGATCAAAACTTGTATTAAAATTAATATGATAACGCACATTCCAGTTCGACGGTGATTAATATCTGATTTTTCTTTCTCATGCTGTATAAGCATATAATTTATTATTAAAATAATATATTTGAATATTTTATAAATCCCTAAGCTACTAAGTAAATATTTATATTATAATATTTTAATCGATTACGACGTACTTACTTATAACTCACATGGTTAAAAGTTATAAGTCATAGTATAGATAAAATTGTTCTCGTTATTTTTTGTCAGTTTTTGCGGGTAAAACGTTAAATCACAAATGTCTTGGAACGAACTAATGTTGTATCATACTAGATCATGCAACGAAAATCGGATAAAAAGTCACTGAGTTCTACGACTACAATTATTAGAAAACCATGCTCGTGCGCATTGACCGGCACTGTGTTTGAAAGTCCCAATAACAACGGTACGAAATGTACCTTTTACGTATACCTACAACTAACATGAAAAGATTTTATGGAAATAAACTCCACTTGAGTTCGTTTCACAAAAAGTAGTTTTTGAGGGTTTCGATAAAAAGTACATAAAATATTTACTGCACGTGCTGAATATTTAGATTCAAACGAGCTTTGAAATCAAAGAAAAATTTCAAAGTATTCTGAAAATCGAACACGTAACAACTTTTCAGGTAAAGCCATTAAAATACATTTCATTATAAGCAGCTAAAAAAATCAAATCGAAATGTTTTCAACAAAATAATACGAGATCTAAATCTGGTACTCACCATATTATATGTGTAAAGTATGCGAATAATAAAAACGAATAGGTCATTTTCCAATGTGCAAAATGTACTTTACTTTGTTCGTCGTTTCTGACATAATTTTCACTATAAGTATTGCACATGTGATCTATAAACTGCCAATAAGTAACAATATTATTTTTGTTATCTAATATCTACAGGGAAAATAAATTAATAAAAATTAACCTAATGAATTTCTGAACCTTTTTTTCTGTGTCGCATGAAAACATTCATATTCTGCCTACTTATGAATCATAAGTATTCAACTTCTATATGTAAATATTAAAAAAAAAATAATAATAACTCTACAACTAGGGAGGAGAGGGAAGACAAGAGATGACAAATGAGGGTCCTATTAATGGCTCTTGGGCTATTTCTGATTTTAACTTAATATAATTGTAATATATGACTTTATGGCCCGACGCTTCATTCCACCGCAAATATAATACGCGCACGAGAAATTCGTCGAGTATAAGTGTACGGAAATTGTGAATAACATGACATGTTGAATTTTATTGTACGGCATAAAGCACACTATGTTGCGTATATAATAATAGTTTCCATCATTTATGGAGCGTTATACTAATAATAAAATCAATGAATATACTGCGGATTAATGTTACTATATATCCAGCCCAACCGCATATAGGTACGTGTTGGAATGATTTAAATCGTCCATGGCGAAAAATTAATGTAAACTAGTCACTTTATCTACGACCAGCCGTTATACATGCAATATGTTGTAAGTATATATTATAAAGCAAAAAGATACCACCATGAAGAGTAATGATTTGTCCAATTAATTTAATAACAACAAAACATCATGTACCTTTGTAGAACCCTAAACGGATTAAAAATACCATAAAATAAATATTTTTCACCAATAAAAATTAATAATACAGTAACAATATAATCGCAATGAATAGAAACGGTAGCGACGGATTATATTAATAATAATATGAAAAATCAGTTGAAAATAAACACGGCATGAACGGATTCTGATTTTTAGGGTCTAATTGGATTTCCACATCAATTCGGCAGCTGACCAACCAGTCTCGATTTAACACTACAGATTTACATACACATATTATATATAACTTTAGTACTTAAAGACAATTCATAAACCTTCTTTAATCGATTTCTATTAATTAAGAAAATGTATTATAAAATACACAAAAATATGATATGATTTTTATATTTTTCACCATCTCTATGTATATTGAATAATCAATAATTATTATAAGCGCCTACAAAAATCCCCAAATATATTGTCTTATGATGGGTATAATCAAATTAATAAACAAATAAAACATGGATCATACGTATTACAAACTTAGTAGGTATCTAGTATAACATATAATTTAAATAATCGAAGCTCGCATGGATCATCGGTCATCAGGCAAATTTGAGTAACAATTTGGTCAGCGTCATACTGAAACTGACCGTCTCCTATACCAACCATTTTTGTATAAACTTTTCATCAGGTGGGAAAAATGTTAACCTATACTGCAAACATTGCCGGTATACCGAAGTAAAACGTATTTTAACATTATTCGAGTGAATGATCAAACTTAAACTTAAACTTCTCGATCGCTCAAGTGACTCGTTGATATTCTAGCCGTATCCATTTGATGGCTTTGGTGAAACTTGCCACTTGACCATTCGTTGTTGCTAGAAATAATGAAATAGCTATTATACGGAATAACGCGAACCATGCGGTCCTTATTCGTATTGAATTCGTATAAGATATGTCAAATAAATTGAAAACCTTTGACGATATGACTAGAAATATTTTATGGTACGAGTATACAATATCGTGACGTTGAATATCTTAAAATTAAGTTTTCGAAGTCAGCAATTTGAATAAAATTATACTTGAAACGCAATTTATAAAATTGTTGTTTTCATCATTATTTAAATACTGTAATATATGGTCCGAATTCATACACGTTTCGAAATCAGAAAAATACAATCTTAAAAATAAAAATGAATGAGAGATGTATATTATGCATTTGTGAGTGTTATACATAATTATGCAATCATCGACACGGAAATAACGTATAATATTATGTATAATGCAGTAGAGCGTTCTTATAGGAATAAATTAAAACGCACATTTTTATTAATTTATATACCTACCTCACTGTGTTTCCCTATAATAAATTAATAACAACATAACATAATATATATATTATAATGTATTAATTAAATCGTATTTTCATCGAATGCGAATCCATGTTGCACAATGAAAACCACATGATATAATGTATAAACATAATATTACATATTATACATGTATATTATGTAGATAAATTTTTATTTTGTTTTGATTATTTGGTCGCGAAAAGCGAGTAAAACAACCGTACACCTGCAGAACGCATCAGTGGACGGACGCAACAAATAAATGTTACCCGCCTATACTATTATATTATTTGGTATCTTATACGTGTGTCGCGGTGGAGGGGAAAGAAACGATTTCACTTAAAGTATTTTCGTTCAAAATCCAATGCGCGTTGTTCATAAACACGCAAACGAATAAATATAATAATACTCTTATACGGTAACTACCTATATAAATATATACATATAGGCATATATATTATAAACGTGTACGATAACGTCGTCGTCTCGCGTCGGTTGGAATCCCCGTATTCACCTATATGTACGCTATGTATGATGGGATTTCGAAAACGTTCCGGCGACGGATTCGACCTCCAAATAATAATATTATTATTATTATTATTATTATTATTATTACATTGCACCGCCAACGTCAACGCCGCCACCACTACCTCGTGGAAAACATCATATATTATACATATACCTCATTATTCGAGGCTTCGACAACGGTATATAGAGAACAACGCCATTAAAAACGCGGTGGACCGGCTGCGGTGAAGCTCTGCAGCTGCATCGTGTTAATGTCATTGTGATTTTACGAATCTGTACGAGGCTTCATCGTGGGAGTGTATACAGAACGATCGCATTAACGCGAATCAGCCCGTGTTTGTACGTTTTTACTTTTAGGTATCTATTTTTGTATAGGTATTATACGGAAAAATATGTTAGTGTGAAATGTTTATGTTTTATTCTCATATATAGGTACCGTTGCACCGCATGTGATTCGTATTATAGATGCACTTGCATAGTATACACAACATTGCATGCATTTCCTACTTTATTATAAACAGTACATTATACAATATTATTTTATAGCCAATCGGCATATAATTATACGTCTTCGGGAATTTCACAAAATTTGGATTTAATGTATAATATGCGATTATGTATACGTATATACTATCCGCCTAGGTGCTTGGAAAAAAGCAACAATATTACAAACTATAAAAGCAAATGATAAAATATAGGATGATTTTATAGTATACTCGTTATCATATAAGTAAATTCATTAATTTTCTATCGTTATTGTAATTCAAATATTTGCATAATAAAAGATCATAATAAACCAACTGCAATATTGTATAAAAATAAAACACTTATAGGATACCTTTAAAAAGTAAATGTACAAGTTTCGTTGAATGTGGCCCGTATCTTTATTATGAATACCACACAAAAAACAATCTAATTTGTATGGAATAAAGATGAATAATTATTAATATCATAGTCAGTGTTCACAAGGAAATATAATTTCAAACATTATAAAAACATTTTTCAGCGCATTTGCCTAGGAGGATGGTAAAATTGCATAAGAATATTGATATATTCTCTTTTATGATGTCCGTTCGTAGAATACGATACGAATTTTACATGTTTTCCCATATGTGTACAAGAAACAAAATACTATATTATACAGGGCGATTCACGTTAAAATTGTTGTTATAATATTCCTTCGAGATTGGTCAGCACCTTTTTGTTATTATTACTGTGTGCTGTGGACGCGCGCGACTGAATGGATATTCGCCCTTGAACATGCGTTCAGGTATTATTATTATTAATATTATTACTATGAACAGTGTACATGCCTTGATGATCCATACAACATCTGCAGTCCCGCTGCCATCGGTCCATCGACCTAATATTATTTTTTTTTTATTATTACTATCCTATAGGAGCACATTGGGTTTATTGTATACGGCCAACCGGTTTAATTCTTTAAGCAATATGGGTATATAAACAACGACGACGACTACGTCGAAACGAAAAAACCGAAAACCTTTTGGTTATTCTGTTACATTAAATATTTTACTGCGCAACGATGCCTACCTCTGTGCCTATATATATACACACCTATATTTATCCACATACCCACTATATATATACAGTAATTCACCGTCATAATCTTGTCTTGGGCGCAGGCAGGAGGCTCATCGTAACATTGACCGCCAAGAAGTTGTATGTATTACTATATGTTATAGTCGCGTTGCCCGCTCTGCTCTTCTCATCTTGTCTTACCTTGTTTTACGCGCCATTTTTCCCTCTGTCGTACTATTATTTCCTCTTTGAAGACTCTAAACCCAAACCACGCAAGCACGCGGTATGATATAGTACCGCATGCATGTAGAGTGACTTTTTTCACATTCAAAATAAGTGTTCTTAAAAAAAGCGTTTTCTTAGTACTCGAATACAGTCAATATAAAGTATATATAGTATACACTATACACACATATACAAACAACTTTTGCATCGGTAATAATTCGATATTTGCGCGTATCAACATTTTCAAAAATATCCAGTCATGCTCCGGAATATGAAATCAAAAATACAATATAATGATATATTAATGTTCCCAAATAATTGAAAACCTTAATAATTATAAAATTAAAAACCGACTAGTTTTTTTTTTTTTTGTTGCAAAATTATTGCTATATAACGCTGTAATTACTAATTAGTTAAAATAATAATCTTGTACACAACCACACGAATTGAAAGTGACAAAACTCTGTAAAGTACGTGTTACGATCAAAACGGTCAAACATAGAATAAAGACGTAGGTGATCGCCTGGATTAAACTGACGTGGGCAATGTAACAATTGGAATTAATACATTAATATTTAAACACTGTTTTGAAGCATTCCCTTTGTCTATAAACTTATATATGCTTTTAAATTTAATACATTACATAATGTAATAATAATAATAATTTTATTTTTAATATTCTTATTACTTTTATAATATATATATATATATATATTATATAATATATACATTTATTGTTATTACTTTTTATTATACTATAATGGCAGAGATATTGCAATTTTAAAACATTTAGAATTGCAGATCCGACTACATTTTTATATACATTTATGTATTCATTTTATACACAATGTATTATTTAACACACGTGTAACGATCGTATAGCCTTGTACTCTTTAGAACTCGAAATGCAATTCAACAAATGTTGCGCTGACTTACAACAGTAACAATAATGATAAAACACGAATTCATATTTCTATGTATTAATAAAACACATTGCCCGTGGTGATTTTGGCAGCCCTATGTATGTAACCTCGACATTGCAATAAAAATATGATGTTAAGAAATTTTACTACACAAATTTCAAAGGCAATGCGGCATGTGCGTTTTGCGCATAACGCTAGCCTATATATGCCTATATACGTAATTATAATGTTACAGCTATGTATGTTCGATGAGTTGACCGGTCAGAGGATTTATTTTGAAATGTTAAGTTCGATTTAAATCTAGTAATTATTATTATTATTATTGTTTGAGTGTGTAGACTTCAATATCACATTTAGAGATAATTTAAGACTTTTTAGCAGTTCTTCGCACTATAATATAAGGTAAAAATAAAATAATTTATATCGTACACAAATAATATGAGTGTTAATATATAATAATTATTTATGATTGTGAATGCTTTCGTAAGTTGATGAGAGCGTTACCGTGTTGACAGTTATTGATAAGAACATAGCAGCTAGTATATTATAAACATTAAAAAAACAACACTAAATTGAAATGTTTGAAATAACATTAAGAAAAATAAATAAATACACTTATTATAGCCAAAATGTTAACTTGGTCTTGTTTGATACATTTTATTGACGCGTTAACACTAGGTGCTTCAAAATGGTATTGTAAGTTTAATCGGTAAATACTAGTAGACATATAGTATGGTATTAAAAATTTATAGTTTGGTTGTATGTATTCCTAAAACACCAAGATTTTCAACATCTCTAGTGCGTATATTTTAGTATCCAAAAGAGTATACCTATTTCTTTACGTGTTTATAATAATATGAAAAACCACAATCGAAATTAAGTTATGAATCACAGAACATGTGTTATTGTTATATTATTGTCTATGAACCCACTGAATATGTAATTTTTTTTCAGAGAATGGTCCAGTTATATTTTTATAGAATCCATTGCACGTGATATGAATACCTTACGGTTCTACAACTCAATTTATTCTCTCGTACTTAGATTTATTATTATTACTATTGCCCAAGGAGTATATTTTACTTATAATGTACCATCTATTCTACATACAGATGATAAACTTAAATCTCGAGCATTATTATTATACAGGTGTAATATAATATTATACACCCATTACCCGGCATATTTATTGCGGTCGTACACATACTTGTTATATTGCGAACGCGAGTCGGTGGCAGTTCCATACTTACCAACTTACCTGACACAGTTTCCTTTCACACAGGTGTTTTGATACAAACAAAATTGAATATAAATTTAAAATTGTTAGATTTACAGTTTTATTCCGTTATAGATTTATAATAATAATCGCAAGAGCCGATTACGTCCGACTACGTTTCTCCAATTCCTTCGTGTCTGCTGTATAAAATAATTGATATCTGTTGCACGTTTTTCCACAGTTGTAAGATCTAACTTTTTGTCTCATCAACTATTGGTATACTTATCTTCATGTCCAATTCAAATCATCTAGAGTATAAATATCTATATCCATACTAACGGTGAAGTATACTACATATTATTATATTATAATATACCGATAATATCAATGAAATGCCATGAGTTCAAGTACAATATTTAAAGTACAGTAAAAAATGTAAGTTTCATATTAAACTAGTGTTATGTTACTGGCACGAAATGAAGCTTTTTCGCATCAAATTATATAAGTATTACGCAGCAGGTATTCTCTATATAGTATAATATGTATTAACCTTCCGTACACAATGCAACGTGTACGTTTTACATACACCAATTTTTATTCATTCAAGACGCAAAATGTCGTGGGGGATACCAGCTCATACAATAGTACGCATGTTCTGTTATAATTTTTATATTTTGATACTATATACAATATTTTTTTTGTCAGAAACCGATGAAAAGAAAAAAAATTGCACTAGGTACCAGAAATGCATGAATACCTAATTTAATCTATGCATTATGTTTTAGAATTAAAAACTTACGTTATTTTTATAGTTGATAACGCAAAAAACTATTCAACTTGCATGACGGATTACGCAGTGTGCGCAAGCACATTGCTTATTTATCCTGTCGCTTTAAGTTATTGTGTTCATAACATTTTTTTGTTGACTATCAAAACACGTACGTAAAATTAATAGTTTTTAATAATGAACAACAGATTAACAACAAATTACGCAATACTTTTTGATTAAGCTTGTAAGCTTGTTTATTAGTTATTTGTTTGCAAACGCAAATTAATTCATAAAAATAGTTGTATTGGCTATAGATTTAATCGTAATATAGGTATTTCGATACAGCACGTATATAATGTGAGACATAAAAAATCAATGGTACAAATTGGAACATAAACACATTACTGTATTTTATTTAAGTATTATCCATAATAGCTATCCAGATATAAGTTTAACAGAATAACATAATAATTTGCACTCACAAAATTATACCTTATTATTTGTTAAGTTTGTTTACGAGTCAATTCAATTAAACATTACTCATTAGTTTGTATTAAGTGCACGTACCTACTATACTGTAATTCGTATAATCAAACAAAACAATAATTGTAATTAACGATTAACGAATTTAAAATCTTGACAGTGACTATCTTTAATATATATATAATATTATTAATATCACTCTAAAATTGATTAAGCCATTGTGCTAATAAATATTATCTTACATTGAATCATAGTATAAAATTATTTCATCGAGTTATACCAATAAAACACTTAGTGTGCTTAGAATCATAATTATCAAATAATAAATAGAATTGCGTATGAAGTTTGTTTAATATTTTTAAATCTATATAAGAAAGAAAATAAATAAAATAATTAATTAAATACTATATTATTTAAAAATGTATATAAATAAATATAAATAATATAAAAGCGTAGTATTGACTCTGAGTATTGTTAAAACTGTATATTATGACCGATTTGAATGAAAAATTTATCATCAAGTAAAACATATTTATTTGTACTATTTATATTTATTTATTTATGATGTATTTTTAAATGATATAATATTAAATTATTTATTTATTTTTTAATTTTCTTTCTTATAATATACGTTTACAAGTATTAACCATTTAAAATTGTTTGTCTTATTTAATTAATTTTCAAATCATTGATGTAAAAAATAAAAATGTTTATTTTTTTCATTTTTAATTAAAATATGATATCCATTATTCTATAAAACAATTAATTATGTCGCAATTAAAACTTTAAACGTTTATAAAAATAACTAACTTACTAAAAATCTCTCGATTTATTAGTCGTATTTTTAATGGTATATAGTTAGTTAGGATTAAATTGCAATACATTTTTAAGTCTTTAAGCACAAAATTATTCCAAGCGAGTAATTACTTTTCTTCGAAACTGTGTGGGAAAAAATTATGTCTGCATGAAGAATTTAAACTTTTTGGTGCTTTTTTTTTGTTTGTTTTTTTTTTTTCACATAGAAAAAATCACTTAAACTTCGTTGTCTATTTTTTGGACTAATGTTGAGATGTAGCATGAACATTTTTTTGCAGTTATAATAAAATTGTTTTACAATTCGAAAAACATATATAGATTTATTTTGGTCAGTACTAAAATTTCAGTTTTATGATAATGTAATAGATTTTTTAGGTGAAAGTCGATTTAGATTTAATATGTTCTTTATGTCTATAAACAAAATAAACTCATAAATACTGTTGGTAGTATAATACCCTATGAATCGTAATGTGTGTTTAATTTACAATGCATATAAAACAGTTATGTTGTAGTCATATAATTTCTTAGAGATTTTCGTTCCAGTGGAAATACCGTCACTCACAATACCGCAATACTCATAGAAAATTAAAAATAAATTTCCAAATACAAATCTTTCTGCAGATACATCTTATGCTAATAATAATGATTTGCGACCAGTCTTGTGATATACAAAATTAACCGATTTAATAATAATAATAATAATAATAATAATAACTTTATTTCATGTAAATGAATAAGTAATAACGCCTTGTAGGGCAAAGAGTACAGTATTAATTATACAAATATTTGTGAATATAACAATCAATCAGTTTTTATAAAAACCTTGAAAAGAAAGAGAAAAAAAATACCTTTTATTCTTGTCATTAATTTATTCTCGTACAAATAATACCAACTCGAGAAAATCCAACATTACTCGAAGTTATATGTGAAACCATAAAGTATAACGCATAAGAGATACCATATGGTGTGCTATCAAGAACATGAAAAATACGATCTCTATCCAAAGGCCGCTCTGCTCCAATTTCTGATCGAACGGGGTAGGCACTATGTACAAAAAACTTTTAAAACAATTATTGTACTACCTAAGCAACTGTTTACAGGAAAAGAAAAAAAAATTTCGTTTGTTTGTAATATTTTTTCCGACTCTAACAGCTACCGAAATAGTGTTTCACCTGGAAACAATATTGTAATGTGCCTGTACGCTACACGGTGAAATAACGGTCGTTCAAGTTTTGTTTGCAAAAAAAAGATAACATACAGATGCTTATAATATCTTTATATCCAGGCATAAGATCTATTCATGTTTATGTACGTAACAATCTCGTTGTTATTACGTCTTATTTTTATTTTTTTCTGATGGTTTGGCTAGCGTTTCATTTTTGACCTTTCGGCAGGATATATGTTTCAAATGAAATACACACAAAAAAAAAAAAAAACAACTACACCGATTGCCAATTTGTGTAATAAAATTACTACTACGCATGGCCGTACGTGTGCTTTCGCGAATCACGTGATACACATAACCATGCTTTTAGTAAACTCGTTTTGGAGTACACGGCCGCCGGCCGAACCCATGCCACGAGCACGTGGTCGGTAGCCCTCAGGAGTCCCAGAAAAAACTAGTTGCGTCCCCAACCATCGACAAATCGCGTTCAACGCTCGTAATGATTAATAACGTCATACTATTCGAATACACGGATTCAGGTTAATTGTTTTTATTTTCCAATCCACACCTGTAATCTGAAACGTCTGTAGTTATATTATCATGGTTTCGATATGCGATATTATATAATTAAGACCGAAATATTTGTCAAAAATTAAAAATAAAGTAACTCGAATAGCTAAAACGAGTTGTACCGTGATTCCCGAAAAATATGCAGTTTAATATAGTGGTTAATTACACATATTTTAGTGATTAACATGGCTAAAACATTTAAAACTCTACATGAAATAGCTAACGATATGCATCGGATTTTATCGGATAATAATTATTCTATTGTTATTACCGCTAAGATATATTGAATTTGTTTCCAAGGCGAGAAGCAACTCTGCTGTATTTAAAGTTACCTCGGAATGCAATTGGTTTTCTGCGTGAGCAGTAATGCATTTTAATTGACAACTCTAACAAAAAAAAAAAAACAATAATATTTTAACTATGAAAAAAGGAAAAAATTGGTTTACAAAATCGCCAATAATAGAGTCGCATGTATTGTCTCAGTCTTATAAACGTGCAGAACTATAAAATAGCAAATTTTTATTCTACAGTTCAAAATATGCTATAGTATTAGCAGTAAACTGTACTTATTATCAAACATTACGCGAAGAACATTATCTGTGTTTTTTTTGGTCGATTTTTAGCGATATTTTAATTTTTAAGCAAGTTAAATATTACAATTTATAAAATACAATTAATGTTCTGCCCAATGGCTTTGATAATAAAGGTAAATTTACACTAAAATTAAAGCTAACACAACGTTTGAACTACTGAACGCAAATTTGCGATCTTGTAGGTTTGCAAAACAGGAAAACGCATGCTGTTTTGATGTCCTCTTAAGTTAACTTAACTTTCTCCATTTAGAAACTGTATAAACGTTCTTTGCTTATCCAATAACGGAGATAATGTCTTATTCTTTTGAATACAGAAAACGAACGTTATACATTGCAATTTATCTCTGCAGTATTCAAGAATATGCGTAATGCTATTTCGGTTTATGTAAATGGTTCCTTTAAATCATTTGAGATTCTGAACAGAGTAAAGAATGTATTGAATTTACAACAATGTGCTGATCTTTTTTTTTTTTTTTTTTTTTGTGTCTGTCAACTTATCACGTTTATGGCAGTAAAAATGCTTCAATTTCCTTATACAGCAACTTTTATGGAAGGAAAGTGAATCTTGTTAGTAATTGGGCAAGTTAAAAGTTAAACATTTTCAATAATTTTCAAAAGCATCGGGAAAAACCATAAACTAATTATGGAAAACGTGAAATTTTACGCAAAACCACTTTTTGACAAAATACATTTTTTTTAAGTGCTCCAACTCAAAAAAGAAAAACGACATATACCTAAAACCTTCATCAAATGTGTACATTAGCGTTTTCTATGCATGGTTAAGTTTTTGAAGTTTTTTTTGAGGTTGAAAAATGTGTAAAAACAAAATGTATTGTAATTAGTAGGAACATTGCAACATTTGTGTGAACACGTATGAAACAATAACATTTTAACAATAAAGGCCTATACGCTATACATATAATATATTATCACGTATACCTATATTATATATTATATTATATTATTATTATGATTATCATAATGTGTGTTTTTTGCAACAAAAACGAATATTTTATATTGTGTCCAGGCTGAACGTATTGTTTCTTTACAAAATGTTTACAAATAACACTAGTGTCAATTGTTGTTTCATTAGGTATAATATTGCGGCGCGTTTTTCTCAGTGTCAAAACACTACGTGCCAAAATTGAACACATAAAGCTGTGTAGGTCTAAACAGATTTCTGAACGTTGTAAACATGAATAATAAACAATTCGTCCAGACTCAATACTTAATTAGTTTATAGAACAATATATTCATGTAATATTATGCATATCACGTATTAAATAATATTAGCCAATATTTTATAAGGCCCGATAACGTTGTAATCGATGAAAATCCATATTAAAATATATTTTCTAAAATGCCTTTAAAAGTCAAGAAAATGTTAATAGTTTTGTTTTTAGATTGCGGGTTTAATATATACAATGGAATTTTGTATTTGGAAAGCAATGTTTTAGAGGACTCCGAAAGTGATGCAATTCGCGATTCAGGATAATATTATTACTATTTTAATCGGTTTTCGTGTATAGATTTGTTATTTGTATATTCGTGTGGACTAAGCTTAATCGCTATTGATTATATGTTTACGTCAATAATTGGATAATTGGTGTATTATTTTACCACTTTGTATAGATTGTTCCAGTTAAATGTTTTGGGCAAGAACCACATAGTCCATGTTGGTCCGTATTAGGTATACATCCTACATAACGTCTATAATACTATAATAGTCGTAATGGTGTCAACGTCTTGGGCGTATTTTCGTAACAACTACCAGACATAACTGATTATTCATTACACGTAATCGTAATAAAAAAAATCTGATCAGTTTTTAAAAAGAGAGAGAAAGCCATCCTTATTAAGCCGTCCTTGGACATTGAAACGTGCAATAATGAATAATACGACTATATGTCTACAGGGAAGTAGGAAGCAGCTTGATACCGATAGACGAAGCCGGCTTATATTTTTGTACGTCCATGGGCGTTTTTTCGACAGGTTGTATGAAATGAAATGGAAAAAATGAAATAACTATTTACAAAAAACAAAATATCGAACGTTAATCTGTACTATATAAATATATGTGTTTACCGCAAGTGTACATCAGCACTGGATGGCGTAATTGAAGATTTAAATAATTCTGGTTTAATTTCTCGAAAGGTTATCTATAAAATGTAACTAATAATAATATACAATGTATTAAATACTCATACCTAATTTTTGACCGCATTCCATTTTCGTACTTTATTTTTTCTCGGTGAAGTATAGTTGTTAGCCCTCAACAACTGATAGAGTGAACATATTACATATTCTCGTGAATTAACAAAACAAATAATGACGGTTCAATTAATCAATCCAAAAGTAAGGCATAAACAAATTAAACAAATAACTAGTATTACAACTTGTAAAGAACACTTTTAAGAACTATTTAAAATACTTTTCAAATACTTTTTGATGTTTTTTTTTTATAAATTTATAATTAACTTAACATAATGTATAATATTTAATACTAATAATATGAAAACACTAACACACAGTTACTCAATAACCCCAAGTTAAATTTAAATTAACTAAAATAAGTTATTAAATAAAACAACTCTGCAAATGTCACGAATTGGACAATACTATATTTTTTCTACCTGCAACATAATAATATAAAAATGAATATTGATAATTTCAAATTTGTATATATTTTTAGAGAATACTCTTTGTTAGTTCCACAAAAATTTGGCCATTATTAAATATTTATTGATCAAAACTATGTAATAAATTGAAGTTGATAATAAAAACAATTGTTTGAAAAAAATATCATAAGTATTCAATATAAATTACCATTCAAAACGAAAAAAAAAGAAAATTAAAATACTGTCCAAAATACTTGATGTTAAAATTATGAAAGAATTTAAAAAAATATTTAAATACTTTTAAGCACTTAAATACTTTACAACACTGCAAATAAATAATGATTAGATTTATGTTACCTATATAGACAAAGTGATTCAAATATATTATTTATACTAAATATTTCCTATAACTATAATATGATTTACTCTACAGTCTATAACAATGATTTAACATTAATTTTAACCATAACTGTAGCGAATAAAAGAATAATATGAAAAAAATAAATAGACAATAATGTTATAATATTATTATTAATATTCAATAGAGTAAAAATAAAATATTGTAAAAATGATAAAAATTTGTTATTCATATCTTTAAATATTTCGCAATTTGCATAGATATTATAGTGTATTCATCAACTATTCAATAACTTAAGATTTTGTTTCATTATTTCATTTAAAATCGCCTACGCTTCTTTTTAAAACATAAATTTTTATTATTATTGTAGACTGTAGTACAACAAAACTTATACAAATTACAAAAACTGTTGTTACCATAGTTCTATAGAAACGTTAGAACAAGTTTTTTTTTTAAACTATATATTCATAGTGTAAAAAGGAAATTTTTTTATTTTATTAAATAATGTCAAATTATGTAAAAATTATATTATTTATTTTTTCATAAGATAGTTTTTAAAATGGTAATCATAAAATGTGTTTAAATCTCTTTTGAACTAGAATAATTTAACTCAAATGGTATGGTTTTTTTTTTAAAAAAAAAAAGATAGATTTCAAGTAACCAAATTTAATCAAATAGGTAATCCCCATGTTTTCACAAAAAACCAAATTGTATTCAAAATTATTTTTGAATAGAATCCACTCATCCACTACATTATTATGTACCTACTAAAAGAAGTCAAGTCAAGTCTACATAATATCATCTTTTAATTTATCTTAACACATCGTATTATTCAATATTATGTGTTACCTATTACAACAATTGATAGTTAAAAATATTAATTGGTCTAACACAAACTGTTCATAGACTTTAAACTAATAGGCGTTGCAGTGTACTATGTAAAGCAAGTGATCTGACGATGCAAATCTATTTGGTTTGACCAGTATGAAGTGTGTATTATAAGATGCATAGCAGCTTATACTTGTATAAATATATAGTATACTTTTATATATAATACAAACATAATATTATGCTCTTTGTCTGTATGCCTCTATGATTTATAATATCATAAATAATATATGTACAGTTTATTTTGATTGTAAATTGTAAATCTATCTTTATATTGATAAAACCTGTTGAAATTGAAATCAAATAAAATTTTTACAACTTCTCGGATTATAGATTGTATTAAATACTTCTATAATAAATACTACTAACTATATTATTGTATGATATTATGATATTATACTATACTATATTATATAAAAATATACCTGGAGATCAGACTTTTTTAATTTTTGATTTATTTATATTTATAAAATATAATTTATATTCGACGTTTATTGTTTAATACCTTTTTTGAAGGTCTTACACACAAATTTCATACTGCTATTATACAGACTTGTGGTTCAATATTGAAGTTTAAATATTTTATTAATTGTCGAAATTTATGATCATTAAAATATTATAAATTAATATTGCCAAAAGTTATGATTCGTAAACTCATTAAAAATAAAAATAAATAATTATGGTACCTAAATGTATGTTAATTTATGAATAATATAATAATACTGTACCTAAACATGATTCAATATGGTTAAACAAGAGTTTAGTCTAAGGTTTCAAGGTGTTTTATCACATTATTTTAAACAGGTTTAAAAAAATGTTTTTAAAAATTGTTTTTCAGGACTAGTTGGTGCAATTATTATGTAAGTAATTTAGATCAACTACTACTCTAAATTTTGAAATTTCGGAGCAAGCCTCTAACGTCTTAAATTGTCCTGTCATTGAAAACGTGTAATCGAATTCACTGACCATAATTTATTTTACTTGTTAAATAAAACATTTGCGTAATTTAATTTAATACTCAGTGTTCAAAAATTTTTTTAATCACGTAGTTACCTGTAAGAACCAACACGAATAATTCCATTTGAAAAATATACAATATTACGTACTTCCTGAAAATATTGTGCTTCATGATTAAAATATATTAAATTAGTACTCAAATATATGCATTTGACGCGACATTCATTCGTAATTGGATTGTAACTAACGTATTTTATTTATATTTTACGGTCGATTTACATTTATAATCAAATTTATAAAACATCTATTATAATTGAAATCTGCTTAATGTGTTTAATCTACGGTTATAGCACTTATGACTATCTTATGAATTCTGGATTCCACAAAATTATTAATTTACGTAAAATTTAAATGATGTCGAATACAAAATAGAAATATTTATTATTTATAATTTATATGTTAGAAATAGTTCATCCTAATTAGTGAGACTCTTTTATCATAATAATTATGCATGCAATAAAATTTACTACCATTTTTTAAACGTAATATACATGCTAATTAGAATATAATTGTATGTAAGTACACAATAATTATTAAGACGTGAATTAATTTTTTTTATCGAAACTTTAATACTATCAAACAATAATAATTAATATTTTAAACTTAAATAATGCTGACAATATTGTAAATGCATCGTATTAAATCATTTTGCTAATTAGCTTTTACTGCTCTTAGGTTTTGAAAACTTGTTGTCTTAATAAAATATTTGATTTATAAAGCATAAAGTATTTATTTTGGCAGTAAAATAATGTTGAAAACAAGGAAGAGATAATTTAATTAAAAAATTAAAAGTGAAGTTTTAACATAATATAATAACGCTAATGAACTTGCCATACAATAATAATCATTATAATAATTTTTATTTTTTTTTTATATTTTTTGGGTCATCTGTCACAATACGGTTAATACCTGTATAGAATATTTCCTGTTCCGTTGACTTAGATACGATGAAGAGCGTTAAAGTTTTTCTAAAGTGTGTACTCCAAAGTTTAATTTCAAACCCAATGCACCAAAAAATACATTTTATTTCTATAAACAAATAAAAAACTAAATGTGAAACATTTTATAATTATTAAATGGATAAAAACAGTACCTACCACTATACCTGCATAATATTATTTTTTCCATTTATCCAACTTCTAGTGTAAAATATTAAAAAGCTTTTTTAGTTTTGTCAAAATAATAAGATCTTGTGAGTAATTGTAAGGAAATATAATGTTCAACAAGAATAAAAATATGAATACTGTGTAATATTTATAGAACGTCATTAAGAGTAATTTGTATTTTGTTATATGCTTATTTAGAAAATATTTAAGTTTACAGTTTTTCTGATGGACCTTAAGTAAGTGTAAATATAATAAATGTGATAAAAAAATCTACCTTAGTACATATAAATTGTACCTTATGTATACAGTGTACCAAGCTATCAACAAATAGTCATCATTTACGTTCATAAATTCATAATTCTAATTAATTTCATATTATTATAAATTAAGAAGAATAATGTACAAATAGGTATATATAGTTTGGTGCCGTATCCACTTATTCAAAAACTTTTATTTGTATATATTATTTTGTTTTATTATTATTTTTTTTTTAATATTATTAGTTCTAATTACTCTTTTTTATATTTTTATTCTTGTTCAAATCACGGCTATGGATACTATGGTTGCGCGACGACCTAAGTGATTTATAGTAGCGTCCTTTTTAACACTTCAAATAATAATTGTTGAGATTATGATTAATGTTATCTTACAAAATTAATTTCATAGTTAATTCCGTTATTTTCAACAGCACCAATAAAACTGATTCACTAACTTACGGTATCAAGTCGTAGTCCGATAGTCCATACGAATCGGATGTATTGTGTTTTCTAGGGTGCAACTAGCCATGGCCGGTATTATCTCACATTGAAGACCAATAAAAAACTGACGTCCGATTGCGATGGCATAATTGGTTTTTAGACGTATTCGGCCACAGACCACACAAAAGCCACAGTCTTATTTAATTATAAACCATAAATCCATAACTGTGCTAGTGCAAATAAGATAATAATTTATGAGAAATTGACTTGGTATAAGTGAGCTGTTGATATTTATTGATTTTATTTATTTTAAAATGTATTTTAGCCTGTTAAACATCAACAATAAGTAAAAAAGATGAGTCAAAAGGTATAGTAATATAATTAAATAGTAATAACATCAAACACTAGATTAGTATTATACTTGTGCAAAAACGACATATGACGTATTCAACAGTTTGATCAAAAACCATAGTACGAATAAATAATAGTTGCTGTTTTGAACTATGAAATGATCAAAGAAGACAAATTAATATTTTATTTTATTTCATTTTGACTTGTATTAAATTTGTAAAACGTAGCAATAACAATACACTTTTCGCGTGATAACATTATAGTATATATAGGTTTTTACTTTTTTATTTTAAGAAAAATTATATTTGAGGAGGATAGATGTTACAAAGTGACAGCAACCGAAATATTTCTCCTTCTTTGGTATTTCCAAATCCTGCTCCACATAATATAATATAGATTGATCTTCTGGTGGGTAAAACTTTTGGCCTTTTTCTAACTGAATAATGTCTAGTTTCATACATGTATTTATACATTTATATTACTTCCGTAACAACATAACATATGTGTTATATTCATTTAAAATAGTGTACAAGTTTAATCGATTTGTTTGTGTCTTTGACATTCAGCGACAATAGTTATTTGAAATATCTTCAATACAATATGACTTTGACGAAACCGAATTGTATGTGTGTGTTTGTGTGTATGAAGTCTCAAATTCTCAACGGAAAATTATTTGAAATCGTATAGATAAAAAAAAAAAAAACGTCTTCGAGTCCTTTTACTCCTTTTATCCGATATATATATATATATATATATATATATATTATATAAAGATATAAGCGTAAGTATGTGTAATATATATAAATAATATGTAGTACGAATCATGTAATAGCTACGACGTAGCTTGCGGACATCTAGAAATGACAAGTGTGTCATTTTTTTTTCTTATTTGAGAACGCGCCTGCATTCTTCGCTTCTTCGTCGTAATATAATAAAATACATGATATTGTTAAATCGAAAACACCACACAAACTATGCGTTTTTTATTCTCATTATGTCATCGCTTGTATCGGGTTGCTCGGCCGGAAGATCTGCTGCCTGCTGCTGCTCTCCCTCCGCTCTCGTGAAACTACCGTGGCTTTTTGTGTGCGACCGACTCGCGGCGGCTGGTTATCACAAAAATAGACCCATGGAATCTCGGCTCTATTGACGAGCTATTTAGCTATTTAGCTCGACGTTGCGTCTAACCATCGCGATGATGCTCGCACGTACATCGAAAACGGTCCCTGTGCCAAATCAACTTGCAATACGTACGCGCCACAATTATTATATATACATTATATATTTTTTTATTTTTAAGGTAGAAAATTAAACAATCTGTAAATTAATGATTTACAATAAGCACAAGTGATTTAAGAATTAGTATGGAAAAGACAAAATAATAAAGATAATGTAACAAACAATGAGTTAGAAATTATTATATTATGCGTTGAAAATATCATTATAATTGTTTCGACATATTATAATATATATATAGGTGTATAATGTATTCACTGATGTTACGTAATCATCCTAGATAAAATATTTTACTAGTTTCTAAGTTCCGTTCAAAACACGCACCGAAATATTCTTATTTCTTACCCTACAAGTTACAACTATATATTATATATATATCTATACTATTACTACTTGTATTTTGGAATTCAAGTCTCTTAATAAGGAACCTTCTCTTTTTGCCAAAAACATTATTTTTTCTCCCTATTGTGGATGGTTAGAACATTAAATGTACCTATACGTGTGAACGTAAATACCGTAAATATGTAATTTCTACACTCATGTTATTTATTTATATACACATAGTATTCAATATAGTCACTATGAGGATGTCACAAAAAATAAGTTTTTGACGAATTGCTTTTCAAAAAATTTAAAAATAAAGAATTCGTACATGGCCCGCAAAAGTTATGCTTAATTGTACATATATATATATATATATAATCCTATAAATCTCAAATCACCCACCACGTGGCTATGCAAAAAATAATGTATTATATGCAATTTAAACGGTCGTTAAATAAAATGCAATGCATATGATTTCTAAATTACTGTGAATACAAAATTCGTTGAACCAAAGTTAATTTTGTTGGTACTTGAAATAGCAACTGATGATATAGTGTATAGAACAATTTATTTTTAGTATATAGTTAAGGAAAAGAATTCTCTATTATTTCAACAATTTCGATGGTAAAAAATGTCTACACCATAGACTTAAGAGATCCATTTCAATTTGAAAATAAATTTAGGGAGCTACATTATAAAAGAGTTTGACAAAAACACTATTTTAGAGCTCAAATATGTATACACTAGAACAAATAAAATGTGCTTGCGGTTTTTTTTCCAACACAATCTGTATCAAGTACAAAATATGAAAGTCGATAATATACACAACTTTGTCCAAAAATATTTTTATCACACTCAATATATATAAACCACATCTCACATGGACAATGATTGTGATGATTGACTTTTTTTAAAATGTATAATAATCATAGCAGCAGGAAGCTAAAAATAACTATTTTTACAATACAACACCACGATTATAATTTAATAAGCACAAACATTTGCCATACCAATAATCAGTTGTTAGAATCTATAGTTATGTTACCAAGAAAATAGGAATAAAAATTATTTTGTTTAAAAAATAACTATCTACTCCGAGAGTTTTTGTTAAATTTCATATTTTATTTTCCAATCCACTTCGGTGGAAAAAATAGTTTTTAACAACGATATTCACTAAATTAATTTAGGAATTTGAGAGTAGTATCTGTGACGGTCGAGTGGATTGGATTTAGATTACTATTGTAATAAAGTAATAGTAACTTAATATTATACGCACATTAATCACAATTACGTTAATGAAAGTTTGAAAATTGTCAAGAAAGTCTCACAATATTTACTTTTGTACACTGTAATATAATATCGTGAAAATAGTCTTATTACTACAGCTATTGTTGGTAATGTTATTAATTATTATTATAAATATAATGGTTTGAGTACCACATTATCGCTTTTAACTTTTGATAGACAAATTATTATACACGGCATTCATCGAATATAATATAATATAATATTGTTCAACTAGAATCCAAGGAATTATTATTTCAGAAAACGTTTAACTTTTGTCGTAGATACTAGAAACAACAAAGATACATTTTTATTTATATCACTGACTGCCAAAATTTTATTTATTCTAGCTCCTCTCACTTTCATTGTAAATTTTAAACGCTCTCTTCATAAATTGAAAAAAATGCTTATTAAAAATACCATGATAATAATACAATAGTAATACATAAGTAATAACTAATAACTATTATTATTTATTGATAATAATAATTTATATATGTTATGGAGAAACAAAAAAAAAATAATAATAAACTTGTCGCAGCTCAATTCCGTGAACGCGTATCGAATATACCTTTACGTATGATTAGGTTAGGTACGTGATTAAAATAAACATGTGTATATTATGTACGTATTCATATTGGAAAAAACATGGATTTATATACCTTTATATATATATATATATATTGATCGGCGAGATAAATGCTGTATTTTTTCGGCAACTGATTTCGAAAACATCTCGCAAAACCGATAGGAAAATTTGCGAGAACAAAACGCGAATAACACGAAACGTTGCCGAAGATACTATTATGATCACGTACCTGAAGCAGCATAATAACACCAGATATCCTATGTACATCGACAGTGTAATTTCGAGTGTCTAGATGCATGCACATGAATATTTTCAATTTATACTTGCGCGTGTCGGTACAGAATAACACGGTATAACATTATTATCGTTAATACTATGCTGCGCGGCCAGACAAGAATAATATTATGATCTCCGCTGCAGCAGTTAAATAAATCCACCGCGGGTAATTTCACGACCCATTGTACAATTTATGCACGGCGTCAAAGTTTCACCACTGTTACAGTGTGATACGTCCTCTTATTCAGACGATAAATATAACATATTTGGTATAGTTTTGCCGTTACGGTATTTATTTTTAATTTTTCTCCCGAAAGGAAAAGAATAGAAAGAGACCAAGTGTAGAAGACTCTTGTTAGTCTGCAGTGTACGATCTCAGGCAAAACGATTGGCGATCGAGTAAAAAGCATAGCAAATCGTCCGTCCAAGTCGAGTCCGCGGAAGAGCGCGTTTTTTCGCCGGGGCGTCTTCCCCGCGTTCGAACGGATCATCGAGTCAATGTCACCGTGCATCAGCACACGTCATCGCAATTATAATATACCCGGAAACGACAATCACATCGTTTTTAGAGTATGATATTTATACACGTGGTGTTCGTGGAGCAATGATTTATAAGACAAAAAAAACAATCTGATACGACAATGATTTGAATCCCATTAAAACCGGATATCATATTGTAGTTACTATCGAATGATTTTTGTCGTCCAATATTATTACGCATGTTAACAGAGCCCCCACAAAGAGAGGGGATTGAACCTAAAGTACAGACCACAGGGGCACGGGCGCACGGCTATCTTTGGGGCCCATTGAAGTGGTTTTGTTATTTTGATATTTTAATATATATATATAAATGTATTAACATTTTATCTGTAGAAAATATTAAAAAATGCCCGATGAATAGAAATTATCGTGTATGATATAACATCTCACATCGGCTATATGCAAGTATTGTGTCCCGCCCATATCATTTGTAATGGATTGATACTATTTTGATTAAAATGATAGATGTGTATAACTCAACTCGCAAGCTTCTTAGCCAGATTCAATCAGTATGGTTCAATATTTTATTATATTGTTTTTAGCGTAGTTCTTCGTACTCAAAACTTGTAACAATATTTTTACTTAAATACATAATACTTATTATTAAATGCGGTTCAATTAACAAACATTTTTTTTTTCTGTTTCATATAAATAATATTATATAATAAAAATTATATTAATATATTCAAATGTTTTTTTTTGTTTAACAATTTATTGTAGTATCGGAGGTTTACTGTTAGGGCTTGCTCGTATAACTATATATAATTCAATCCAACTACCCAACTCGTTTTAGGCGAGGCGTCCGCATAAAATCAAGGGACCATACGTGATGACATTAATCGACGTTTATGGTGGCCTCGCATTACTAAATAGGTTGCAGATAATATTCAACTCTTTCGGTTCGACTTGATTAATATATTATAATATTATGTAGGTTAGCTTTAGCTCTATGTTGTATAATGTCATACGCGTATACACACGATTATAATTCAATAGATGGCTGTACGTACGCACAAGAGTCCATTTTTGAAACCAAACAATTCTATATAATAGCGTAGTAGGTTGTTGTCAAATGCTATTGAACCGAAAAATGTCATGTCATTTTTATATTTGCGTACCTGCTGGATACTATATACTAATAAGAGTATCCTTGAGATTTTTTCGGTTTAATTTCCATGCATATTTTATCGTTAACACCTATTGTCATTCCGTTAAGGACATTTTAATCAATACATTTCCGTAGAATTATCATAATATTAGAGGTCGGTGCATGACGCGATGCTATATGTGATATTATATGTGTCTTATTACGTTAAATGACGTACCTATGCACGCAATCGAACCGCAAAGAATATAATATGCATCATCGATTATCGCATCGACTATAATCATTAAACTTCAGCTTTTGATCGTTGCAATTTTTTATGATTTCTAAAACTATTTCTACCGGTGCAATGACGATGGGACGCATTATTTACGATTAATTAACGAAAGGCTTAGTAACCATCGAGTATGTATTGTATTTCGTGCAGATCGATAATGCATCAACAGAGGATAGACAAAATTTAGGGTTATATATATATTAAATATTTATATATTATGTGTTGCAAACCCGTAAGATCTTATGGCTAATCCCTAACGATAATTTTTTTACGCGTTACCAACAAAATATGGACAGCAATTTTTATGTCGGGCACTCGGTTCGCTTCACTTATTTCTGTTTCAGATGGTATTGGAACTTACTATTTTTGATAATTTTTTTTCTTTGAAAATAAATTTAAACATCCAATCACATCATTAAAATAATGTGAAACAGATTTCAAAAATGATCAAGAAATCAATTTTTTATTCCTATTATTCATAAGAATACTCAAAAATTTTTAAATTATATCTTTGAAATACCTGCATAATATATTTCTAGTTAATGTTCGACTCATACTCGTAGAGCTTTATTACTGCACCAAAATATTTAAAATGAAAAACCTTGAAGTTAAAGAACTCAACTGTGTAGAAGAATCGTTCAGAATCTAAAATCATGCATATACTTATCGAATAATGTGACGTAAACAAATGACATAAAATCATAACATGATAGGTACGTGCTAAGATTAACATACACTGTTAGTTTTAAAAGATAGGTAAAGTACGGTTCAATAATGTTTTATCTAGTATTACTATCTACTGGATCACGTTTGATCATTGAACATACTACATTTCATAACATAACAATAATTTTATCTCTACACGAAAAATCTACATTTGTTTCATAATACATACCAAATACGTCACATTAAACACAAATATTTCGTTTTAAACATATGAACTTTGTACAGGTTAGAGACATGTACAAAAAATACATAAAATTTATCATCATGGATAGGTCGATAATAATCTTCAAACAGGAAAAAAAAATTGTTCAAATTGCAAAAGCCAAGAAATATTGACGTAAAGGATGACGCTGTGTGATAATATAATATAGTCGAATACCGAACACCAGAAAATTAGCACATATAGATATTAAAACAAAATTATATTACATTTGCTTATCAGTTATCACTATATCTACGCATTAGGAATATATTATCATAAGCATACAATTACACTAGTATCTGTTTTACGCGCACTCGCTTATATTAAAAGCAAACACAACCTTAAGATAAATAAAAAAAACGTCTCGTTGTTTCAGCGGTCCATGTTTTAAACAATATTATGATCAAACTATATTATTATATTTGTAATTAATGATACATACGAAGTGTGTGTTTTACGCCTATAGGTTATATTAAAATGATTCAGTAGAATATTTTTTGTTATTACTAAAGATTATAATAATTAATGACGTAATATACCAATGTTAACGATCCTAGAAAAAAATCGATTTCAATTAGGAATTTATAATTCATAAGTCAAACGCTTTGTTTCCGTTGTTGTCAACATTGGTAAAATAATAAATATATGTACATAATACAATAAAACCAATATCACACTATAATGGTAGATGATTATCTAAATACAATTTATTGTACTTCATATCGCAGTAGTGTTTACAATACCGATTTGTTTTATAAATAATAAAAAGTCAAGTTTGCATAAAATATAAACAAAATGCAGATTTCATTAAAGCTGCTAAAATATAGTCATTCATTATACAGTTTGGTAAAAAAAATAAAATTCAATTTTAATTGATTCAATTATAAATGCCTTAGATTAATTTCAAAGATTTAAATTGTTAGATATTCGATAATACATTAAAAAGTATAAAAGGTCATCGAAATATAGAAACTTTAACTCGATCACGTATAATTTTAAATTAATGGTTAGTAATTTAATTTAAAGGTTAAAGAATCTAATTATAATGATTATTAAAATTATATTTTATGAAAGCCTTGAAGTTTTAAAAAGTAGACTAAATCGTGTATTGAGAACTGGAAGGAAAATAATATAAATCTGTTATTACTTTGAAATAAGTCTTAACTTTATATATTTTATATATATTTAAATATGTATACGAGTATAAATTTGGTTCGGATAAATTTTGTACTTGGCAATTATAAAAAACTATAATTTATGTTCACACACTTTGAATAAATTTTAAAATATTTTCTGAGAATTTTACATGAAATCGTTAAATTCAAATAAAACTTTTATGTATAATATAACGATCGCTCAGTAAATTTGGATTCGATGCAAATAAATTGTTCAATGTATGCATTATTTTGAAAAAAAAATATAATGAGTTTATATTCAGTATATTATAGTAAATATAATGTTACAGCTAGAGAATGCATTAAATTGAAAAGTATTATTTGAAATTTTACAAACACGTCAAAGTACCTATATGAAATATGCGATATTAACTTCATGTCTTCATGTATTATAAATAATTGTATATTTTTTTGTACCTAGTTATATTTTAAACCTCAAATGTTAATAAAATAATTAATGTTTGTTAGAAGTTGACCAATAAGGTTAAATGCCTATATAACACCCTTAATGGGCCACTACGTATTACATAATAATATATAATTACGGAAATGTATACATATATTTTTATGGTTATGTCCATTTATTTTTATCTTCGATGTAATTAATCTGATTTTATATTTAGTTATTTGCATTATTTTGTATAATTTATTATGGAACCGAACAATATCGGAATTGATTGATCGAGAAGGCTAGGGCAATAATTCAAGAACTGGTCAAGGTCCCACTTGTCTTTAAAAATATTGTATCAACTATCATATAGAATAAATAATCAAGTATTTATGTTTTTATACAACTGGTTGGTAAATAATGATAATAGATCCAGAGTGATAAAGTAAAAAGTTATTAAATAGTTACCAAGGTGTAATAATACAAAAACTCCAATATGCTCGTATGCATCAACAATTTATAATTATTTCCATAAAATGCTGTTTATTACAAAAAATATTATGAAAACCAAATGTGACGCCTACGTATGCTTTAGACTTAAGTAGAATTTAAAACCCTTTATAATTTTCAAATAAATATTAAAACTTTACTTTACGTCGTTAATCATCTTCCTACTTTTTTAATGATAAAATAAAAAATTAAAGTATTTTTAACGATAGATGAATAGGTACTCATCTAAGACTATAAATGTATGTTCTAAGACTATAAATATGTAGTTCTTGTTATTCAATTTATTAATATTTCTTTCGAGTGAATTCATAAAAATTATTTTCCTGATGTAAATAATTTATCTTCAAACCATTTAAGAAAATTATTATAATCATTTATACCTGCAAGCAGTGCGAGCAATGTCGAAGTATGAAACATAAAATCTGTATAAACTAAGCTTAATAACAACAGTTTTTTCTAGGAAAATAAATGACATTTCAACAGTAGCATAGTAAATCTACTACCTTTCTTACTATGAAAACTAAAACGATTTCTACTACGATTAATTAGCCAACACATTCCACATAATATATTCCAATATATTATAATATATCCTAATTGGAATATTTTCGAACAAATTCAAGAATTCCACTTTGTTGGTCACACTTCCCGATGTCATTAACAGGCAAGCCCGTGACAACGAATGAAATCATACTTGAATTAAAAAACTACTTCAAGTTGGAATCCAATTTGAACGTCTTAATGATATCATTATAAATACAATTATAAGATATAAATCATTACATAAAACGTTTTCTTTTTAGTTGATCTAAATATTGTAGACTGTGTAATTATTGCTTATAATGCTTATAACTTATCATGTGTAATCATAAATATGTTATACTATATGCTGCCTGGAAATTAAACAAATTAATCGAATGAGAATACAATTTGATGATTACAATTTGCCGTAACTCTTAAAATCAATATACTTGTCGTAACTTCACTGTGAATCAAGTTTATATCATATAATTACTTAATCATATTACATAATAAAGTTAAATTGATTGATATTATACTCATTGGTATAAAACTTATATAGGTACAAGCAGTTTTATTCTCTACTTTGCATAACCAGGAGAATAAAATAACTATTATACGATTGCGGTGAAATTATAATATGCTGTTCAGAGTTAAGTTTACCAACATCGAAAGAGTCTTGGTGTGGCGAAATTGTTTTAACGAAATTGCTAATATTTGTTATCCTGCATTACTATATAGCTCTCAGAGTGATGATCACCCAGTTATTTATCGACAAAGCCTCGTAAACTATATCACAAGTACTACATTAAAAACATAACTCTATCTAATATTCCTATATGCTTACTGTTACACACATTGATCTATGTTACAATCAGTTGACTTGTGAACAAAAATTTGTATCCGTAGCATAAATAGTACCTTTTGTGAAATTATATTATTTTTGTAAAGGGGAAAAATTTCATTTTTAAGTCACAAAGTTACTTATTTTTGTAACTTTTTATTAAGTAATTTTCCAGCTCTGCAGACCGTCTGCAAGTAACTATACGCATAGACGTTTGACTAAAAAACTAATGTGAACAACTGAAAACTATCATTTCTCCAAGGATATGTTCAAACAAGCGACCAAGTGCTTAGCACAGATTGGTTTTTTAATTATATCTTTTACAGAAAAAACAAAAATATCAAAAATATCAAAATGGAACTATGTAAGATATAATATTTCTTGGATTAATTATTCTTTTCTTCTGAATGTTGTATAGTAACACGGTGAAATTACCAATTACGGTAAAAAATCGTTCTGTACTGCCGTATTTTTTAAAATGTTGTCGGTATTATGTCTTATAAATTGAGGCTGCGATGGCTAAAAAAAATATGCAATTTATCTATATGGATGAGTTTATAAGCTTATTGTCTATAAAGTATGTAAATATTATACACGAGACACGCTATGGATAAATCAATAGTCATTTATTCACGGTTGGCAGTTCTCGTTTAAGGACATAGATACAACTTCTCGACCTCGGGAAACGAACGAACGCCGGGTGCTTTAGCGAATGTATATAGTGGTTAAAATTTTAAATTCAATCCGCCTTAAGGATCACAAACATTCCAACGTAGTGCCACCGTGGAATTATTTAATACTGCCGACACAAGAATAAAAATCTTGACTTCCTTATTAAGTCAGTTTTGGTGACATTATAATAGCTTCAATATATTCATCATCGGTAACAATATCATCAATATAATGTTACTATTGCCCCATATTAAATAAAAGCTTTAAAAATTAATGATTTCGTGATCGCGGGTGATTCCAGGAGATCATATTAAAAGGATAAACATCTAGTCAAGATGCTGAAAAAAGACATCAATTGGTATTTTTATGATCGATGTACAGTTGCAGTTAGAACTAGTTATGGTTTTATAGTATGTTATTTTTACCAAATTATACCTGTGACACCAGAACTCATGCCAAACTCAACATGATTTTAAAACGCGATTAATTCAAAATATATAACATTTCTATAATATTATTTCGTACTGTTTAAGTCTCTTATGTTACGCCTATACGGTTATACACCCATATAGCTATGTAGGTAAAACGTATTGATAAACAGCAGAAGCGTATTTAGGAATATTTATAAGGATGGAGGGGATTGACCTTCACCCTCACATCATCACATGACCTAACAAGTCATACGATTTCCTTGACCCAGGCCAAAACTCAATAAATTTTTCTCCAATTTACCGTTTTATGGCGGCCCAAGATGATAATTTTTTTGATATTACAATGTAATGTAACGACGGCGACTGCACAGACAAAACCAAACGACTCGACGACGCCACTCAACATATTCCACACTCTCATCATATGACTAATATACTATAATATAATATTACGTTTATTCGCCGTAATTAATGTTCGTTCGACACGATTGTTTCCGAAGTCGAGATAATGTACATTAATAATCGTGTCGCAATGAAACGCATTGAGTGGGAACCTATCGTACCTCGTACCTTATGTACCCATAATCCATGTATTATATTTATTGAAAACAAATCGTACAAAAAAAAAAAAAAAACATTACACATGTTAATGACTTTTTTCTTCTTTTATTTGTTATCACGGTGTTACGTAATATTGTATAACGTTATTGTTTTCTGACGTGTGAAGAGCAGCCGTAGTGAGTGCAGTAGATAACAATTTCGACCGTGAACGCGTGCGAGAAATCTATAATGGTCGGAACTCGGAACACTACTCTGCTGGTTTATAAATCATCCGAAAATTCCAAAAGCGTGTCGAAACGTGAACGAGTGGCATCAGAAGATGATAAAAGTAACGCCCGGAGGTATAATGACCGGGTGACACAGAACAAAACATAATATATCACCGTGTGAAACTTAGGTTGCACACGACGAACATAGATACGCTGCCTAATCATATTTAAAGTCAACGTAACGCGTTGCTTGGTGTATTTTAAATGCGTGCGTCTTATATTAATTTGTGTTGAGACTGCGCACGCAACTGTGAAAATATCAGTTGCACAAACATACTATAATGCAATAGTGTAGTAAAAAATATGCTCCCCGTAGCCCCATTAGCCCTAACTTCGGTACGCAAACATACGGTTAGCATTCGAATATACCGTGAACGTATTACAATAATTGTGTGATATAGTTCCGAGTTTCCAACTTGTTCTGTCGGAACCGCACACGTTGATTCGTTCTCGAAGATTTTCCGAATAGAAAGCGGTTTTAGTCGGAGACAACTGAATCACTACCGCGAGCACGGTTAATAATTAATTTAGCGAGTCTTGTATCTCCGTCTTACAAACGTATATATATCGTAACAAATTTACGATTAAGACCTAGTAAAATACTAAAATATTATGTCTACGGCTACGGTACGAAACCGGAGCATATATGGGATTTGTTAGTCTTAAAGTCAGTGAAAGGAAAATAAACGTCAGTACATCAAACATAGATTTTAATTAGGTGTATTTACAAAGATAATGTTTTAACGTATATAGTACCGATAGAATCGTATTATAATATAATAGAATGAAAAAAAACCGTATAGGTAACAATAATAATAACATTATTAACAAAAGTATGACCTCAAGTGAGGGGCCGCCGATGTACAACTTACACCGGACGGTCAACAATGTATACGCAAATAAACAAAATATTTTGTTGGCCGCAGCATGTGTGATGGCAATGGTACTGTGGCGTCATTCTCATTTCGTACTCAAGGCTATGTTTAGACGATAATGGATAGTAATATCGATCATGGTGGTTGCGTTTCTAGAGACGTAGGGGGTCGCCCGATCGGATTAATCACTCCCGGACGGCATCGATGCAGGTCCGCCGGTATGTCGATCGGCCACGCGGACACTACGGTATTCTCTACATGTTTATGCTGTTCTTGACCCCCGCGCCGCCCTCTTCGCAGATCTCGTCTTCGTGCGACGAGATGTGCGTCTGCCACGCCGGGTTCACGGGCGCTTCCGTGGTTGACCGACTGCCGCCGTCTTCCACGAACATTCTTACTTCGCCTATGGACCATATGCTCGACGCCGACGAGGACCGCGACAAGTGGGCGCTCGTTTCGCTCGTCTCTCGGACTTCCGACCGTCCGACCGTGCTGCAGACACTGCGGGGTGGCACGACGACGTCCGCGGACGTGAGCCGGGTGCACGACGAACAACGCGTCGGTGATTGAACGCGGACGAACGATGACGACGCGACTGATTTCCGTCCATCCAGAAGCGCTTCGGTTGTCCGACCACCGTCGTCTTCTACGAACATTCTCACTTCGCCGATGGACCATTCGCTCGACGACGACGAGGACCACCACGGGTCGGCGGCGCTCGTCTCTCGTGTTTGGACGTCGACGAACGAGGACAACGACGGAACTACGGGAGGAACTGCAGATTTGTGTCCATCCAGAAGCGCTTCGGTTGTCCGACCGCCACCGTCTTCCACGACCATTCTCACTTCGCCGACGGACCATTCGCTCGACGCAGACGAGGACCGTCCGACGCTTACGTCCCGTGTTCCTTGTCGCCGAAGACGTCGTCTGACTAAGCGTGACGACCGTGGGCTCGTTTCGACCGTCCGCATCACTCCTCCCGGCGAGGTCCGCTCGACCGGTCTCGTCCGCTGGTCCGCGCTCGATTTGCCGTCGAACACCGTTGGCGCGCGCGACCCGTCCGACGATGACTTCCCCGGCCGCGTTGGCGCTCGGCAAACTGCGGGCAAGCCGCTTTCACTCAGTGGAACAGCTCTACGGTCGACCGTTTGGTCAACGTCACCCGCACCCTTATCCTGCAGGATTCGGGTCTTGGACGAATTCTGGAAGAATACATGATTGGTTTTTTTGTACGAGTGATTTTTAACATATTATATCATCATGATTATTTCGATGTTTCAATGTGCAGAATGGGATCGCACTATAGTGTACAATAGTGTAGGTACAAAAAACTATCATAAATCATAATAATATTTTATATAATATTCCCTATTGGTGCAGACAATGCGTATAAACCGCGCAACGCATAAAAAGATTTTTTTTTTTTTATTAGTTAATCCGCGGCAACTGAGGCCATTGGATGTTGGATTTGATAGAATGTTATTACTGTGGGTTTTTGGAACACGTGTATGTATATGTGGCATGGTTAACATCGCTAAAACCCGGATGGGTCACCCATCCGGTTTTTAACGACGCCGGACGGTGCTTAACCTCAACACTAATTAGCGAGTGCGGCTAACCACTCTGCCACGCCATGTAATAAAAATAATTGATGGCACTCATAATAGACATTGTTAACTATTGATGGTATTTATTTATCTTGGCGATTTGTGAATCGAATCTCCTACTAATATTCTCGAATAATATTTAATAGTTTTTTTTTTTTTTTTATATCAACGCGCATTATTTCGACTCTATCGTTGACCTCTTTGTTAAGGGTTCTTACGAATTTTACCTTGTCCCCACGACGTGGACTGGTGACCATAGTTTCGGTGTTTTCATTTCCTTTGCAGAAGTATACAAAGAAACACTTTTTGTGAACGTACATTTTGCATCCTGTATTGAATAAACGAAATATCAACAGTAATTAGAACACCTCTGATGAAAAACAATTAAAGTTTGGTTTGGGAAAAATAACAACTTCTCGAGTTTATCGTTCTTAAATTGTAGTAAAGCCAATGTCTGTACGTACTTTTACATTGCGACATCTTGGAATATATCCGTCTGACATCACATAAACCGCACTTCCGATAAAATCGGCGAGTGAAAGTCACGCCCAAAAATTGATTATTATTGCTCAATAAGCAATCTCCAAAAATATGGTCGCAAACGACTTCCATTCTGTATTGAGAATTATTGAAAAATATTCGGATGAGCGTATGAGAAAAATATAATTTGTACCGTTTGAATTCAGAAATATCAAATGATCAAATATTCTTAAAACATTTAGTAGTATATACTATATACCATTATTTCCGGGTACCATAACAACAAGAATTTTGTCTTTACAATAAAATAAATTGGCCAGTTCTTCTATGCCATCGTCGCATTATCGTCCACGGGTCCACGCTACCACCCCATAACTATATACTATATGCAGGGGTAGTCATTCCACAGAAGAATCATTGACAATGGCTGTGCCAATATTATGAGTATATATTATTATATTATATTATATATCTTCACCACATTCACTTTATATAGTTATTTTTTCTAGATAAATGCCATTACATTTAATAATACTATTATATAATGATACATTTTTGATGTACCCACCTATTTTATATAATTATATATATATATATATATATATATATATATATTATACCTTCAAATATTGCAGCTCTATTAATCGTTGTGTGTGCCGCGATCTGAGAAAATACTAAATTTGATCATTCGGAGTATTGTTGACGATCACATGGACGACCATCACGGATTGTTGCTTGTATGCTATATTATTTAGTGTCAAGTGTGGCATTGGAATAAAACCGATGTGACTAGGTCAATCAATACATCACCGGACGAGATACTTTCATTTGACACTTTTACATAATGGAAAAGGGAGTGAAATAGCTGGAGAAGTGATAAACTATGATTAGTGTTATCACCCCAGCATTTAGTAAAACTAAAAGCTACTGGAGGCACTAGAAAGATAAGGTTTACAATATAGAATAGGTACCACTATAGTTACTATATAAACTCTTGCTGGTTCACACAATAACAAATTAAATGAATTATTTTCTACTCTAAATAAATCATACTTTAAGAATCTTTTAGATTTCCATGCAACAACAAAACAACAATGATGTTTAAAACTTTAAAATAATTTGTTTCAATTGTCAAAAAATCATTTCTTATCTTGAATGCACCGTCATGTTTGATATAATATTACATAATTATTAGTAAATAATAGTATATAATTTAGATTTTGAGCTAGGTAGAATGCCAAACACTATGTTCGACCCTCAACTATGCTACTAGATTATTAAAAGTATAACAATTTTACGATTACTGGTTTAATTTATAGACAATGAAGGATAACCGTGATTGTGTATGTGAATTTCAATTTCCTAATATTATGTATTTTCTTTAATTTTTTTTTTTTTTTTGTGATTTCCATTTTAATATCGTTATTTAATCGTCAATATATTAGCAAATAGCGGTAACCGGAATGCGGACGTCCGATTTTCATAAGTTAGTTTTTTCACCAATTATTTTTCACTATAAAAGAATACTGTTTACTCTACAGCGCACGGATGTTTATATACCGTACAAATTAGTCAATATTACTATATTAGTATTTATATAAATTAATTTTTTACATAACCATTAATGTTATTCTAGATCATATTATTTATTATGTGCTTTCAAAAATTTGTGTATACAATTCAAAGATACCATAATACGCAGAAATCCCTAAGTTAATTAATACTTCCAAAATACACCTTTTAAGTTTTAATGCACACAAATTGACACAAATTATAATATTTTCTATCCAGAACATTATACAATTATTGTAAAATAAATCAAAAAGCACAAATTTAAATTACTTCGTCTAAAGTTATTCTACTGTTGTCTTAAAGAATATATATTTTTTTAGTATGCTGTCTAATTTACATTTTTATTATTAATTATTATTTTCAATTCTTAGTCATTGAATTATGTTAACAAGCTCTCATCAATTATTTTATATAAAATTAGATTTTCCATATTTATAAAAAAATCTTTTGTTCTAAAACAACACAAAACTAAATATGATGTTCATATTGATTTTTCAAAAAACTTATATAAAACACTAAGTAAAATACAAACTTAAAATAGTTATAATTTTATTTTATTATTATGACTGGTTTTGTAATTAATAGAATAGTAATTCGTTGTATGAATATAATACTATAATTTTGAAATGGTAACAAGAAACTTGCAATATATAACGTAGCATTACAATAAGTAATACTGTGTCAAGCTTATCTAACTTAACCTACATGCAAAATTAAACAAAAATCATTTAAAAACAATAAAATGAAAGAAACTGATTTGTATAATGATCGCCGTGTTAATTGGAGCACAATATGATAATTATCTAAACGTTGATTTTTTTAGGAGCCAGTTGAGACTTAAATGGATTATTATACCTGCAAACTAAAAAAACGCTTTGTCATTTTCTTTATACCAGTCGAGGCTGACGAAGCCTCATTTTAACTTTTTAAATGACTCTGAAGAAAATCCATTCGTTATATTGATAATAATAATGATATAAACGTTACATCATCATTAATTTTTTGTCGATTTCTTTTTGAGTAACGGAATATTTTTACTTAGATGCTATATAACTAAATACGTATAGGTACTTTACTGCACTTAAACACCTTAAAACTCTTTAATTTGTAAACATGTGAATAATTATATTCTAATAATAATAATTATAATTATATTATTTTGGTTAGAAAATTCAATAATATATTGATATTTATAGTTTCAGTTTCAAAAATAAATATTATTTGTTTTGAGTCAAGCAGAAATGATGTAAATTGTAAATGGTATTTAATTCTATATCGTTTAAATTTGATCATTTTTAACTATCCATAGTATAAAATATAATTATTCTGTATTACCGTTTTAATAATTCGAATTTTAAAACAAATTAGTTTTTCCTATAGAAGAAATTAAATTAAATCGCACTAAAACATGAATAAACATCTTAATCATTTAATTAAATGGCATTAAACGAAAAATAAACTGTAAAGTGTGAATTATTATCATAACATTTTATGCCGAATAATAAGTACGTTTTTGTTTGGGTCAACGACAGGTTAATAATACTATTTATTGATTCGAATGTATAGCTTGGCGCTATGTTTGGCTAATGCAAATTTTGCAATGTACCTGTACGGGTACACAATAGTATTGTAAAAATTATTTTTTATATTATTGATTGTGCAATAATTGTATGGTTAAGTATTCAATTCATAATAAATTTCATATTTTTAAAAGATGTAATGCGATTCAACCAAGTTACAAAAGAATAGGTACCAATGTTGATATTTCGTTTTAATTATTTTCATAAATGTAGGTGATTCAAAACGTTTATCATTTTATAGTTTATAATAACGCTGGACGTACCGCGTACCTTAAAGCAAATATTACACAATTTTAATCAATCACTTAATTTTATTTCAATAGGGGAAAAATTATCGGTACATTATTTTCTGTTTTTATATGAACTAAATTATCTAACATTCTAACTAAATAATTATGGTTATTAATAGAAGTTTAACCGAATTCATTAAGCCGAGGAATTAAATTAACATAACAAATCAAGATCATATATTTTACGTACCTACCAATTTCGTATCGACTGCAACTATTAAGTTGTTGAATCATTGTACGATCTCTTCAGAAGTGTTCAAACGCGTCTAATTTAGGTTAACGTCACATCGTTCACACCTTGAATTGTGGTTCACAATGTTAACCACAATAGCATGTATAATAATGAAATTGTATAAATCATATACACATGCAATATAATGCAGCTGTGTACAATAATAATTACAATATATAATAGTAAAACGACAGAATATAATCTATCAAGTTGAACATATGGATATACTTTGTCTGTAACGAAATCCCAAACTTGAGCTTCTTACAAGATTTGCGCTTGATAAACCAAACTGTAATAACACAGATTTAGTTGTTCGGTTATTCGGTAAATATAAATCAGATTTTGTTTTCAAACATTTACTATTGTGTAGTCTTTGATTGGAAATCAAATATTTTTAATTAATGATGGAATTACAATTAATTAACCGTTTGGTGCTATGTTATCTTAGAGTTATGTGTTGGTTATAGTTTTTAGATGTCGTATGAAATTACAAGTCTACAAAACTAGTAATAATAATAATAATAATGAAAAAAATAATCGTAATATTGCTGTTATAAGAAGTAATATAATTAATTAAATCTATTTTAAAATATAAAATAGGTACTTATTGTTTTTTAATTAATATTTGAAGAGTACGCATAAACTATATTGTATTAAGTAATCAAAATATTGTATCTAAGCCAACATAATATGACTAATAGTTGTCATTCATGATGCTATTTTCTTCGGTTGGAAAATATTGTTTAGCATATAGGCTACCGGGGAATGGCGGGAATTATTTGTTATTGAATACTAGATAACAGTTATCTCGCAAAAATAAATATAAAAAAATTAACAAAACCTTGTGAAAAAAATGGGCTGCACTTGTACGATTGTTTAGTTTTCACCGGACCATAAATCATACCGTCACTGATTGTTCTGCAGAGATCTGTTGTGAAGACTGTTGAAATCGGCGATTATATTTATCGCTTGAGAACGGCGAAAACGCGTAGTTGTATGACAGCCATTACTGTCATAACACCGCAGTTGACTTCGAATTATTTTTATTTGATACATCATTTTAACGAGGGAAAATAACTTCGAGGTCGCAGCGGATGACCTGAACACTACAACTGCGCCTTACAAGCGCGAATGATCGCCAAATTATAATATAATTATAATACAGAAACGAACACATTGTAATTTTAGATTAAGCAATATGGTTGCTGTTCAAATACATTACACGTCTTGTAGAGCGTAAGGAAATACGATGGAACCGTTTGATGGTCATAATTATTGACGCAGCATACCTGGGGAGTAGAAGATCTATGCAATTACATTGAATCGTTTTGTATTGGTTCCGAAGGTCTACGACAACACGGGTGAACTAACTAAGTTAGCCCACATCTCCTGCAGTTAGCCCTATGAAAGTTGGAGAACGTTCGATGAAAGACCTAATGTACACTTATGAAATTACGTGCAAAATGTTAGTACAAATTTATTGACTTTAGGTAAATATTGGTAGGCCAAATATTCAGGAGCCTCAGCATATAATCAACACTGTGCCAAAACTGTTAAGATCACCGAGGTGTTGCAAACAGAAAGATAAATAGGAAAATCTACAATCTATTGGAGTATAGTCGTCTCTCGTTTACGTACGAATATATCCGTATACACACGTCATACATCGTGAAATCATGTTCCTCCGAAGAAATCAATTTACGGTAACAATGTCGTGTGTTTCTCGAGTGTTGACGTGAAGTTATGACGTTAATTCATTCAAGGCATGTGTGCATGTGGTGACGGTGTTCTTTGGAAAATTACTAATCGAAATATAATTTACCACATTTTTCACGAGCTTGTAAGTTGTTAAGACTATTGAGCACCGGACGGTGCTTGAGTGTTTTTATTTATACCGATGTGATATTTTCATTGAATATAATATTATGTTATGTTATAAAATATAATTGTTCGAACGTCAAACCACGTACGGTGAGTCGGTGACGATGGTTTGTAACTATGAATTGTCAAATTGTCAAATTTTAAATCACAACATAATGACGAGTAGAAAAGAAGTAAAATCACGTTCTTAAACAAGGATAGCTTGTATACAAGCAGATGGACTTCGTAATTAACGCAGACGAACGTTATAAGTTATTAGTCTTAACACTATATATTATCATACTCGTGGATAAATCGTAAAACAATTTTTTTTTCTTATTTACATAATCGTTAAACCACGGATAATGAATATTATTACATTGTTAATATATGATGTAATACTACATCAATGTGTAGGTATACTTACAGTTCGTACGTACCTGTGTGTTATGATAACAAAAGAGTCGTAGGCTACAAATTTGTTAAACACCTGTAATCGTTCCATTCCATTCTCGATTAAAAACAAATAAGTACCTATAATTATTATTAAGTACAATGGGAATGCATCATGAATTATTTTTGATTAAGCAGTTTCTGTATAAAATATACCTACAGTTAATATTTTTGAACAAGAAAATTATGTTTGCTTGTGAAACTGAGTATAGTGAACCCACAGAGGATACAATATTATTAAATTGTGTTCGTTGCTCAACTATTAAACTATTATACGGTAGGATAATCGATGCACTTATATTTATTGATTTCTGAATAGAATCTTCAAGTATAAGCAAAAAAACTGATTCGTTGGAAAATTATAAAATGTTATTAGAACCTTATTAATAATTTAACTACACGTATTTTGTTTTGTGCGACCAAAAATAGACGAAACATGGTCGTACATCTTAAATTCTTGTTAGAGTGTGTAAAATCATAAATTTCCGTCTTCCGTGAAAAATTTACACGTGTCTATAGTTTTTTTTTTTTTTAGTTTTTTTTGTACTCAAAGTTTGATTTTCCACGTTATTGTTCTCAAAGTTAATTAAAAACAGCTAGACTATTATAAGTACCTAATATTGATTTAATATTTGATATATTTTTGTATATTTTTTACTTTAAAATATGCACTATATACTCATATTTATAATAGCGTGATGTGCGTATAATATGTGTGCGAAAATATAGTCAAAATCACATCGATACGATTTGACTCAACAGGATTCTTTAATAGTCTAAAACAAACAAATTAAATTAATTTACATAAAATAAAAGTTATTGAATTTTGTTTTGAAATTATTATAAAATCATGTTGAGTCAAATCGTATTGATTTAAGAAAGTATTAATAAGTACAGTGGTTTTAACTATACTTTCGCATGCATATATACGCATATTATTATAGTGCATATTTTGAAGAAAAAGAAATATATAAAATATAAAATCAATATTAGGTATAAAATTCCAGCTGTTTTTAACAACGTAGTTTTACCTTTTGTTTATATGATAATATATGGTGCAGGATATTTATAGCTTACTTGAATCTAGACGGACTTTTATCTTTTAACGTATAATTTATTATTCATATCACACACGTGCGGTTGACAGTTTATGTCAAATTCTTAACTTTGAAAACGATTCAATTTCACGTTGATCCTGTATAACATATTATAATGCAAAATGATTGAAATATAATTATACATATTATTACTTTAATATTTGTTTTCTCTTTGAAATCAGGTTTTTCATTATAACATTTCGTATTTTAATAATTTTAATATTTGAGTTGTGCAGAAAACTGTTAATATACATTTTTTTTTTATTGTGGATTCCTTAAATTTTTTCCGATTGAAATAAATATTATTATATTTTATTTTATACAATCGTTCTGTTTAGTAATTTTTTTTCCAAAATCAGTGTAATGCTTGTGGGAATTTATAAACCATGACAATTTTGGTGCTCACCATCAAAACTTGTACCCAAACGGTTGTAAATGTACACGATTTAATCCTCTATATACGTACATTATTAACACTTAAACACGCATAGTAGTACGTAAAGTCAACATTGATATAACAACAATAATATTCTGTTATTTAAACGATTTAAAATCACTTATACTTTGTGACTACACGGCTATATAATATCATACGACGATTATGTATTTATGTGTTGAAAAAGATAGTGCATAAAATATATCTTTTCTTCTATTTTACATAAACAATACACATATAATTTATAATATATACCTAATACTTATCGTCTGGGAAACACAAAATAAATCCAAAGAATTGGATTATGTAAGATCAGGTATATTACAGATTCCTAAATAGGATATGTACTGCGTGCATGTACACAGTTGTATAGTGTAAACAGAAGAAAAAAAAAATAACAATAAAATAAATTAATAAATTATATTAAATGAATAACAAATAACAATTAATGTCAATACTATGAATCATATGTAATTATTCGTAATTTATTATGTCTGTGAACAAATTGTAAACATAAGTTATAATTTTTTCATGGACCGCGGCGTTGCATCTGTTTTCATACTACTATAAAGTCACATTTCGAAAACTCAATTCGTAAACATACTATTTTGTATTCTGTTAACGAAATTCTTGACGCCAATGAACATATATATACTTTTACGGTTATACATTGAAAATGTGCGTAAAAACTTAGAATCCAAAAACGAACGGTCGGCACTTGTATTAGCTTCGTATATATATATATACGTAGTATTATAGTAATTATAGTATATATTGTTAACGATTTCGATTGTATTAACACAATAATGTCATCGAATAATTGTACGTACTTATGAATCTGGTGAGTGATAAAAATATAACAATAAATAAAACACTGAATTTTATGTGCACACGTATATAATAGGTAACACATACTACACGTGCTTAATAATTTAGTATCACATAATATAATAACGATTTACTAACCGATAAATAAAGAACAATAATAATAACGATGGCGTCACTGTTGACATTTTATTTATAATGTTATGTATATATACTGTTGTATCGCACGAATTAAGCTATTGCATAATTTTGGCGATAATGTAACAGTCCTGAAATCGAGTGAATTCGTATGAGAGACCGAAGAGGAAAAAAAACTACGAAAACACTTGCTGCAGTGATGTGATAATATTGTTATATACACTTATCTATATAAATGTAGTTAACAGTGGTGGTGGCCATGGTATCTGGTATGCTCGTATCTATTATATGTATATACAGAGTGTTTGCAGTCGGTCATTAAGCGCAATGCATGGTGGCGGCGGAGAAAAGGTAGAATTTTGAGGAGGAAAAAAAATCGTTTAGTACACGCAGTTGAAGTTTTAGCGTGCCGGATCGATTTTCGACAATCCATTTTCACCAGTTTCCGCTCCAAAGAACCGTCACTACTGCTGCAGCAGCAACGGTAAAAAGATTCTATTTCATATTATAATCTGTATATCAGCTATACGGTGATAGTGATTGCGGCCGCGGTCGACGAATATAATACAATAAATGTGACTTACCGTTTGCACTGTGTTTTGCTTCTTTTTTCTCTTTTTTTTTTCGCTCATAGTTTTTCTGTTTTGACCATTAGCAGTGGTAACCGTACCGTTTGATTACCTACCTACTGTGTTTTTCTCATTTTACACGCATTCATCGCGTAAACGATTTGTCATTGTTAAATGGAACTGTTCTCTCGTGAAAAAGGGATATACTCCAATAAAGGTCCACGCCCATTCATTTATATATATATTTACTGCACCTACGCTAAAAACGTTATTTTTCAAATGATGAACAATAATATAGATATAATATATATACTTATACGTATACAACGCATATATGCTTAAAGTTCTTACAAAGTTGCAAGTAAAAATACATTTCTCACAAACGATTCTATTTCCTCTTCGGGTGGTATCCTTTGCAGACAGATACCTCAAATGGCAATAACGAATTTTCGATGACAGCTACATTTTTGTTCATAACTGTATAATTTTTCTATAATCCATACGTATCCATACGTAGAGTAGAACTATAACTGTTATAAGTATAACTTATATAATCAAAAAATTATGATGCATTGAAATGGGTTTGAAGTTATTTGGGGGGGAGGGGGAGGCTGGTTGGAGCAGCCGGTTACTCGACGATGTAGAATATGTCTCCGGTATTCCCCGACGATGTATGGGCAGTAGCCGTACGATAATAATGGGCTGTATAATTAGAAAGAAGAAAATATGTAGGAATATGGAATATATCACACGTAGATACGGTTTAAAGGTAAACGGCGTGTCGAAACGAACGGAACACATACACCGCCAAAATGAAATAGAAAATAATAGTAACACAAAATGTCGCTGGTGAAAATGCGCTAATAATTCAACATAATAATGTATGGAATATAATGATAATTGATAATAATAATAAAGGACAATAAAACGGTGCGGGAATTTATTAATAAAAGTTCTCTTTTTCATCATTGATCATTATTATTTTGTTAACAAAAGGTTTATGACAATTTTTTTTAAATAATTGCTATGAAAGGACGACTGCCCATCCTCCTTGAGCACGTGCCTAAAACTGCGCTTATCATGTAGTGATAACAGTGAAATAAAATATGATGTAAAACGCGAATCAGGCATACACAAAGATTTATGATAATAATAAAAATAATAATGGTACTTATAATAATATACTGTATATTGTATAATGAAGTGGCAACGACCATTATTATTATTTTTATATAAACTTTTATATTTTACATATCATAGAAAATCATCATAATAATATGTTATCTTTGTTTTTTGTTCGGTCACAAATCGTCAGGGTTTAAATGATTTTCCTTTTGAATTATTTATTCCATTGGTTAGCATTAAAAATGTTCCAACTGATAACTCAAAAGTTTTGAAATTTATGAAAAAATACAAAATTACAAAATTGAAAATTATATATAATATAGCCATCTGGATACATAATAGTTGTAAAATAAGTATTTAAATGTGATTCAACTATTTTCGTGTTTTAAAATGTGTATTATAATTAATTAGGATTTAACTTTCAAAATATATTTGAACATTTTTTTTAATAAGTACAATTTTTGCCCATTCCAATTTTTATGATTCATACTATTTTTATTTTTGTCTTAAAATCAATTGGTTGGTTTGAAATTAAAACTTTTTTTTAGACTGTTATATACATGGGACATTTTCAAACTATGCAGTGATTTCTCGTTTCCTTCTGTGCAATTAATTAAGCTAACCTAATTAAAAGTATATGATTAGCCTAGGTCCATCAGTAAATATAATATGAAATAATTTGGTTATTTGTAAGATATTTCACTGATTTTATAATATTATAATTTATCGTTCCACGTAATTTTTAAATGCTGATTATTCTATATTATTCATTTTCCACGGTTAGAGTAAAGCGTATTGTCGTGTCCATGAACACAGTTATTATTTTTCACTATAACGCATCACTGCCTTCTATATTTCCTGTTTAACCTCGATTTCATATTCTTCCTGTTTCCATCACAAATAGTAATAGTTATATTATTATAGTCTTATTCTAGGTAGTTTAAGTTCTTACGAAAGATAATATCAGCAAGATGTCTAGTTATATTATTTTTATATTACTTTATTAATTAAATTTTAATAATTTACATTTATTATAATTAATAATCGGACTTTATAAACATTTCATTTTTGTACAATAACACTTCATAGTGTGATAATTATTTATCTTTGAATACAATTAAACATTTATTATGTATTATTAATACAACAATTTAAAAATTAGCTTTAACAATGATAAGACGGTCGTAAATAAATTGTATTTCCCATCTTATCTTATCCGAAGCAATAATATTTCTTAAGACAAATTATTAATTTAAAAATCAAACATTTTGTAAATTATTATGGTGTGTAAATAATATTACTTTTATTTATTTTATATATTATATAGAGACGTTGAACCATAGTCGATTTGATTATGTATTTATTAATCTTCAAATCTATACGTCATTTGGAATAAGTATATTATATAAATATATATTTATAATTTTTTGAAATGTTAAATTTAACAAACTAATTCTAATTTATATTTTTTCTCAGACGAATAAATTTTACTTTTAATAAGTGTGAACAAAAAAGTTTACTGTACAAAGTTATAAGATAAATAAATGTTGTATTTTTGTTTATTTAATAAAAAAAATTAAAACGTTTTATGTATTGACCAGTGACCACCATATATACTTGACACGATCCCAGAAAATGCACCACGTCATACTGTGTAGGCTAAAATGTAGAATTATCACATTATATACTCATATGTACGAGTAAGTACACATGACGTGTGTGTAACAAATCAAAAAACTGTTTATCAGCAGTTGTAATGGCTACCTAATATTGTTTAATGTTTCATTGTGTTTGGTAAATCACGGACTGTTCGTATAAAATAAGATATAAAATAAGATAATAAATACTTCTTATAAAATAAGAGTTAGAGTATAATAGTATGATATTATAGCTATATGCATTTTCGAAACTCACGCTTAGACGATTACAACATATATCATATATATTATACAGATATTACGAAGAAAACGTCTTGATCTATATGTATAAGTACATTGCAGCAAACTGCGTCAATGCGTTTTTTCCAGAAAATTAACATTATATAGTTTTAAAAATTTGTCGTTAGTGATACATTTAGTATTATGTCAATTATACACATATGGACATAATCATGGCGTGTACCTTATATACAGCCATACAGGCATAATGTGCTATGCCCTATGAGGATTGACTTAATATATGAAATGTAAATTTAATTATAATAAAATAATATTGTTGAATATATTGGAATAATATTGTTATGGAGTTCACAGGTCTCTCCGTAGTACTCGTATACACGTACAATCCGACATCCGAGCACGGACACCCTGTTTAGTATAGACTGTATTATATACACTAATGCAATACGATTGTTTACAATGAAACATTTAGATTGTGAAAAAAGTGATGGAATCTATTGATTTTACAATGATGAGTGTTTTTTTTTTTTATATATATTTTTTTATTGTGTGACGACACCTTTTTTGGCAGTAAAAATGCTTCGATTTACTTCAACAGCAACTTTTCTGAAAGGAAAGTGAATTTAAATGGTACTTAGGCGTGTCAAAAATGCAACTTTTTCAATACTTTTTAAAAAAATCGAAAAAAAATAATTAAAAAATTACAAAAAAAAACGGGAAATTTTGCGCAAATTCACATTTTTACAAAATACAATTTTTAAAATGCTCTAACTCAAAAATGAAAAACCGCAATAACTTGAAATTTTTACCAAATCTTTATATTGGCGTTTTCTACACATGGTTAGGTTTTTAAAGTATTTTTACTTATCTTGACTTATTTATAGGCAATTTAAATATTCGATTTATGTAAGTTTTATTTTTTTTGAAGTATCTATAAAAAATTTTTTGGCTGTCTAAAAACTCTCGAAAATTTAATACAATGTTTATTATAAGTTATACTTATCGTAACTAAAAAATATCGGGGATCGTTTAACTCGATTTTTTTTTATAAGCCCATAAATTTCAAATTTGTATAAAATATGTTAAAATCGCGATTATTTGCAAGTTATTTTGTAGTTGAAAATTCATAAAATTTTTTCTGTTTATACTTAAGGTTTAAAATTTTAACACTAGGTTGTCCATGAGCTAATCTTCAAAAATATATAAAAGAAATTCTACCGGACTTAAAGAAAAAAAATTTATGACTCTTTGAAATTTAAATTTTTACGAAATTGCATACTATTGCATTATATTTCAATTTAAATACCTATAAAATACTATATTATTATATACCCATTTTAGACCAGCATATTAACTCCGTTCAGAATCGTTATTCGTATACAATGATACCTATCATTGCATTCAAATTTAACAAATCCATTTTAATAATGACCTATCCTATAAACGAGGTGCATTCCACCCCCAACTGTACAGCAGAGCGAGGCTTATCCGGTTCTTTTTTCTTTTATGCATTTTAACCCTATCATTCGTATGAATAAGCATTTTGCAGCAATACATCACAATATATCACGATGCAATTAAAATCAAAATTAAATAATTATACAAAATTACATAATACATTTAGTATTTAATTAATGGTTACACCTATGCAATACAATGACATATTATGTATACATATGTCTTCTAAAATGAAATAAGCACAAATGGTATTTATTATTCAACATTATAACTGAGTTCTCACTCCCAGATTTCTGTGTACGACCAAATAATACTGTTTATTTACCTACATTATAATACACCAACCTCAATATATAAAGTGTTAATATATTATTTTATTTAATAACAACAATAATGATGATATTTGAAATGGATCAACTCTGTCTGAGATATTCTATTATACATACATTATATTTATTAGTTTGTGTATATAATGTATAAGAAAAATTAATCTTATTGTTATTTAACAATACGGCGTAATGGAACATTATTTTACGTAATATAGTATAAGTACTATGATAAAAACTATGATAAACATTCAACTAAAATATCGTAGTCATCATTGGTTTAACAACGAAAGTTGTATACATTATATTCAAACACACGGGGCCGCGTATTGTTATAAAACAATATATGAACGTTTCTCGGTTGTTAACCATTAATTATTACTGTGCGAACGTTTAAGGTCCATGACGCTGAAACACAAATCGAAATCAACGAACTCTGCAGTGGAAATAATTGAACTCGAAAGGCATTTAGAGCTGAATACACAAACTCACCAGCAGTGCACTCGACCCCGTAATATGTAAATAACTACTTAGGTAATGTTTAAGAAGCAACATGTGTATATACATATTGATTTACATTTTCTTACAGCACGTCACTCATACTGAATATTATTATTAGTGGTAACGAAAGTTTTCGAGAAATAAATAGACATGTTGCACGACGTGTCATTGTATTTATTACTACCGTGCAAGTAATAACAATAATAACAATAATAATAATAATAATAATAATAATAATAATAATAATAATAATAATAATGATACCAGAACATTTGAAAATCTCGGTAACACCATCAGTAGCTATAACATATCTTCTGCAATATAATTAGTGACGGCTGAGGAGATTATAAATAGCTTATCAGTGAGCGTATGCTACGGAAACCGAGACGACTAAAGTGGCATCGTGAATTTCTCCAGACATCCTTTCCCATCCTACGTAGATGTTTGGAACTGATTTCGCTGCGTAAGTAAATTACATTTCTACATATTATATTTGGCATGTATTTGACAGTGCTAAACAGATTGCATACGAAAGTGTACACTATAATATCATACGTACTATCGACGTGTATGGTCTTTGCAATGTATACGTCATGAAACATTATTATCATGTGACGTGATTACAATGAAAGCGTTGACATTCTGAGGACTCGAGCAATGTCGTAAGTACCTATCGATGATGACAAATTTTTTAGTCAAACATTTATTTTAAATTTTAAGTGATACAAGAAAGGATTATGGTTGTAGCCATGATATGTGTTTATTCTCTGGAATTTCACAGATTATGTCTGCCCAACATGGGCGCAACTAGGGGGGGGCTTGGGAATGCTTAGCACTCCCAATATCAAAATTAGCACTCCCAAATTTTCTGTACCGGTCTTTACAATATTGGTAATAATAAAACTTCTGATTTTATACCTAAATAATAATTTATTGACTGGTAAAATTGAAAATTATCAAAAATTGTTTTTTTAAGTTATTTTGAAATTCAATGGTCAAAGGAAACATCAAATGTGTTTATTAAATTGAGTTTATTACCTATTAAAATGTACCGTGTACACAATACGTAGAATCAATAGGTTTTATTTTAAAATTTTTG
>JAIPRK010000718.1:0-132862 GCA_025469195.1 Chaitophorus viminalis
ATCAGGTCGTACACACGGTTATCATTTGTCGGCACATCCGACGTGTTTTGTTTTATTATTCTCAATTGTATTAAATTATTATTCGTCGTCGTCTACGACGCGGTTTTGTATTATTATATGGTATTGTTTCACCGATCGGCGTGTGATCGCGTGATTACTAACCCTAGTCTTAAGTTTGCTATCTTTGCAGCAGATTATAATAAATTATCTTGTACCGTTTGTATCGTAACTACTGTTAGTTTTGATCAGCTTCAAATCATCACCTCACTCCGTCACTCTCCTATTCTCGAATCTCCTAATATACAGTCCACTCCCCCCCCTCCTACAGGGTATCGACAGGTTACCATCGACGAGGTAAATCACACACGATCCGACACGTGTGGGCAGCCTTCCACGCACGCACACGCTTACACACGTCATCCGGCTTGATGTGCAGCCGTCGCACAATAATAATATTATTATTATAAAAGTTATAAACTATTTTAATAGAAGTTTTAAAATTTGTTATTTATAAAACTTAAAATTAGATTTCTTCATGATTGGTCCACTTGACTGCTCACTAAACGAGCTAATATTTTCGTCGTATTATCCGATTTTGACGTGTAATCAACGACGAGTTTCGACAAAATATTTATACAAAAGTAATAATTATAATTGGTCTAAAAATAATATATTTATATTGTATTGCTGCAATGACTACATCAGTCAATTTCTTTTTTTCCGTGCCTGATAAAATGTGGCACTACCGCAATTGTTTTCTCTTTTCATTGTACACAAACTTACCATGTTAGATAAAACTCTTGTTTCTAATTCAAAATTGCTTTTGGATTTAATTTCTTCTACTTGTATGGCATAGTATAAGATGTATACTCAATTATGTGTCGTATACATGATAATAATAAATATTTATAACATCTATATCAATAATATAACTCGATTTTTCACAAATATTTTACATTTAATTTTTTTTCATAACAAAATAACTTTCAAATAGTAAACGCAGAGCGTATATGATACTGATATAATATAAATGCTGCGAAAAAGATTAAATATTTAACGAATATAACTACGGTTTGCCTTTAAAAAAAATTGTGTACTCAAGTGTGTAACCCACTGAACGCGATTGAAAAGATTTATGTGGAAACGGATGTATAATTTCGAAAACAGTAATTTTAAAATTGAATTTTATATTGAAAACTACCGGAAAAGCTGCGTGCGGTCGCAGTAAAACGCGGTTATTTTGTCGTGACATAAGCGCCGACAAAGGTATAGATAATAATCATAAGTTGTGCCGATGTCGTTTATGTTCAGTATATTATTATGTGTGTGAAAAACTTTTACGAGACAGAAGCAAGATATTTGAAACGACTACTATGTGAAATAATATAAAATGTAGAAAAAAAAATAAGGATTTAACCGAAAATCTCTACGTATGAATTCTACCTTTTCGATTAATAATTTTTTTTTTTTTTTGCGAATCTAAAACACAGTAAAGATTAGTAATCGCACACAATAACCTCCACCGATTGGAAAACGTATATAAGACAATGCGCGCACGTCGCTTCGATGAACATTTTCACCTCCCCAGAACCACCGTAAATCAATAAGTATATAACGTATAAATGAGTATTTTTTTCTCGTAAGGATTGACGTCCCATCGGAGCATAAATCGTATTACATTATCAAAACCGTTGGTCTTTATACACGCGGCGTGATTATAACGTATTTTTTTTTTCGTAAATGCCAACGAATCTGAGATCATTTATATTATAATGTACGATTTATTATTATTGCGGCTGCAGCTACTCACCAAACCGTTAAATAACAAAATAATTTCCTATGTTACGTATTAGTGTGATTTATCAATAATTTTTCGGCATCACGTTTCAGAAAGCGACGAAGACTTTTATTAAAAAAATATGTTTTTATTCATATACTTATAAACCATATATGAAAAAAATAATCCGCTAGAAATCACTAGCACGTAAAATAGCGAATTTTTCGATGGCCACGCGTACGTACTATAATTACTATAATCGAAGTACAATACATGCAGAAAACACAGAGAACTGGAATTTGGAGCAATTCGAGTTAATGTAAAAATTCTATATTTTATAAATGTTTATATTATATAGTACGTAACAGAGTATAGTATGTAAAATGCAGGTACTTATTATTAGGTATCTGCAGTACAAAGAAGATTCACAGAGAAATATGATAATACGCACTTCACAATATGACTATCGAGATGAAACTATGTATAATATACTGCTGGTATATAAATATAAATAAAACATAATATATTCTTGAAATCACCAGAAACATTTTTACTGACAGCGTAATGTATGACAGGTTGTTCGTTAAAACTTTGATAAGATAATGTAACCATTACATATCATTTTTACATGTTACCTATTCTACATTGTAAATATATTCGCATGCCGCATAGACTATAGACATATAGTAAATTAGTAAAATGCATATTATATGTTTATATATTGTATATATATTATATGTGTGTATATATATATGTATATATATACCGTGTGTTCCAAAAACAGGAGCCACTTTACTACTCACTTTACAAACAAAAATACACTTCTTCGTTTTTGGTTTCAGCTAATTAAGACCATATGAAATTTCATAATGTGTAATAAAAAAATAAGATAATAATTCATAAAAAGTAAATAGTTCATTAGTTTAAAAATAAAAAAATAAGTACGTACAGTTAGAAAAAAAAAATTAATTAAATTGAATTTTACTTAGCTCTAGTTTAGTCAATTTTGGGTTTAGAACACAAGTTGATACATCAAAATTGCTTGAAAAAAAAATTAATGAACCCGAATATGATATTCAAATTACGGGTTGCCATTTAAAAAAATTTAAGTTTTATTGCGCATGCGCAAGATGCATGAGTTAAAAAAATTGTAAGTCATAGAAATTTTCGATCCATTAGTCTAGTTTAATGTCCTGCAAACAGAATTGAAAAATATTTACATGGTAATGAGTGGTAAAGTGGCCCCTGTTTTTTAGGACACACGGTATATATATACGATTTCATTATTTGCTTGTTCAGCATTAATCCTAATACACACACAAACAAATGTTTTGTAATTACTAAATTGTAATACCTCAATCAATATACTCCTTATTAAAGTGTTATTTCCTTAATATTATAGAACACCCTCCTTCGCAGGACTGCATAACAGCAATATATTATTGTAAAACTCATGGAATACACTTTTGTAAGTTATTTAGTACATATTAGTCGTAAGAGACCGCATTAATGCATGAATTCAAATCGATAACAATTATTATCTGTTCAAAATATTTTAAGATCATAAGACATTTTGGTCCCGAGTTACAGTATTTTCATATTTAAAGAGCTAAAAACCCCTCCTGTATATAAATTTACCGGGAAACCCTTGGTCCTATTACAATACTTAAGCGCACGGTCATTCGTAATGATAAAAAGTCGAAACGATCAGAAACAGCTCATAACGAATATGTACAAACATTGAAAAAATACTATGTTAAATTTATTTATTCATTTATTTAAAGCCTAAACATGCAGTGTTTATTATAGTATTAATATAGTATACTTACACATATGATAAATTCTGAAGACAAATATCCATAATATATACTTATTTAATATCAGTTGAAATTGAAATAATGCAGACAATTATGCATTAACCGGGCCTAAGAATCAAATGATGTATTGATGGAATTACTAGAGTCATGTAACATCCTGCAGATGGGATGATGAGCGGGAGTTTTCTGAGGTACGATGAGACGGAAATGAAATCATAGAACGACGCGGTCAGGCACAATGGCAGAAAAGACTCATCGAAAGCGAAACGCATTCGAGCGTAGTGGTGTGTAGAAGTTGGTACAGGCACACATTTGTTACGATTATGTGTATCCATTGCGAAACATAAGACAATGCGTATTGTACACTCGCTGCCATTGAAAACAATTACATAGTATACCATATACCTTTGTACTTAAAACAGTGCACATTATTCGCGTCCGGAGCACGGCGTTGTGTATTTGTCTTTTTCGACTTACGCACGATATACCTATTTTATAACGGTATAATGTATAGTATTCCACGTAAACGGCACGCGAAACCGACCACGCAATACAGCAAGTAAGAATATACAGAGTGATCCATATTCAGGATTCCCACTCCATTTTGATGTTTATATATTTTGCGTTTATTCAAATTCTGATTTTCGGAAAATGTACGTTGTACTACAAGACCATATATATTTTCCAGTACTTAGACTTTTGTACCACTCACGCGGTGTTCTATGGCAGTATGAACTTTTGTTTCTCAAATGAAAACATAATTTTATGTATACAAATAATTATTCAGTTAATTTTCCTGTAATTTATTATGTAATGTCGAAATTTAAAGCAGTACTTTCGGAATTATTCAAATTTAAAGTTGCGTATAAAAAAAATTTGTAAATTATTAATATTTCATTGCATTATTCTAATTTGTCAAATTGTTTGTGGCTATTCCCAATTGTATCCAGTTTAATGTATACACCTATCATGGTTTATCATAATAATTATCAAATTTTTAATTTCTCTATACGTATATACAATGTGAATGATTTTCTTGTGTAATCTTGAAGGACAAAAAACGACAAAAGTTAAAAATTAAAAATATAATACTATTATTTTACACTTTTTATTCGCAACTTTAAATTTTAATATACTGCTTCCCATTTTAAATTTCTTAAATCAAAACTTAAAAAAAATTAACTGAATATTTATTTACATACCAACATACCTAAAATGGAGTTTTCATTTTAAAAATAAAAGTTTATATTTCCACAAGTGGTACAAAAAATCTTAGTTTATATTGGAAAATATTGTTTAGTGATGCACATATAATTTTCAAAATTCAAAAATTGAAAAACACAAAATATAAGAATAAAAATGGGTTGTACATCCTTCATATCACTCTGTATATAACTTGTGCTTAATAAAAAAGCGCAACAATGCAGAATTCAATCGTCTACTCTGTCTCGTATACGCTATATAATATATATAGTAGGTAAACCAGTGATTCTTAATTATTATCATGCCCACGGACCTCTCGCCAAAACAATTGAATTGGATCTCCAAGTGCTCCAACATTTATTTCATGAATTTATTGTATGAAGGAAAAAATTATTTATGACATTTCCTTTGATTTTACACAAATACCATATAGTAATAATATGAATATAACTTTTCTCAAAGAATAGAATGCAAAGAGATTTTTTTTAATTTCACTCTATAAATAACTATTATTTTTACGCTTAATTTTAGTTTATATTACACGAATGCGTGTTATTACGATTTAATTATTGATTTTTCAACTATACGAAACATTTATTTTCTATTCGCCATTCCGTCCAAGTGAGACTTCACGCGCTTGATATTTCCACTTTGAAAACCTACCAGGGACCACTGGTATAAGTATATACTAGTATATTACAGTATAACTAGATCGGCAGTATCTGAACTTCACTCGTTGGTGTCGGCCGTACGTGAAACAACGCGAAAAAATTTCACATAATCTCAATGAAAAAAGTTATAATATATTATATTCTATGTATACACATAGGTATCTTACGTGGAAAAAAGTTCACATAATACGAATATTACAAGTATATATTATCAAAATGAGTACGTGATATTAAAAATTCAAAAATAAAATCTGTTCTCGACCATTTTTTTTTTTTTATAATTCACGGTCGTCTGCCAGCGAAAAACTGCAGCTCCAGTGTCCGGTCACCGGTCAATATAATTTTATTATACTTCTACTATACCGTGGAGACGAACTGTTGATTCGTGCCAGACGTTTAAAAAAACACAACCCATCTAGAAAATAAAACTTTTTGGCTACTTATTTGATCCCACCTGTATACTACACGTTTGTGCGTGTGTAGATACACCAGGGTCATTGAAAATCCACAAGGTTTCCGCTTTTCCAGACTTCTAGACACATTCCGTACTATATATATCCCATTGTATACGACCGTGACAGTATTCATTATCCTAACTGTAATCGTAATTGGTTTATTTTTTTTTTTTGTAATTTGAAAATTGATTTTATACCCCAAATGACTCAAGCAAATGCCAGTAGACCTGTAACTACATCACGCAGTGTTATTAGTTCAATCTCAAATTGATAATTTAATTCCTTAACAGTTTCGCTGTAACATCAAAGTGTAACACAAAATAAATTTGTATATGATCATCGTACATAAAAACTTTTAAACATCATAAACTTCGAAAATGAATTTGCCAAACGAGAAACCCCATGGGTAATTAGCTTTTTTTCAAATTATTTAAGTATAAAAAAATTTCATTTTCCACTTTCATAGTATATGGTTTAACAGTTTGTTAAATATGAATATAACGTAATAGTGACATATTGTTGATGTTGATGTGCCTGGTAAAAATAAAGGTAAGTATATATAGGCAATATAATATTGTAATGACATTAATCAGTTTATAATTAAAATGAAGTAAAAACTGACAAGTCCATATTGAGTTATTTTTTCTATAATAATAATAAACATTTTTTTAAAAAAAATGCTTATAAAAAAGCGATAGTCTTTTCAGTGCTTATAAGCAGCAGCCACAGTAGTTATAACCCGACACCGATACGATGCACTGCCCTCAGGTGTTCCGGAAATTAACGCGCACACGTACCTACATTTAATATGGGTACATGTATACATGTATCCCCAGGTGACCGAGTACCGGAAAAATCGATCGACGACCACGGTTGATTAAAATAGTAATATCGATTTGTTGACCCAACCACGCGTGTACAACGTATAACAATCATACCGTCGTAGCCGACCGAGTACCTACGGCAGCGATCTTACAATCCTCCCTTCTAAATCCCATCAGTCGCGGATATCCGCTCAGCCCCCGACCGAGATTAAGAGCGGATATCCGTGATCACGTCATACGTACGTACACAATTCATGAACGGATCGATTTAAACACCGACACACACACGCGGGGGGGGGGGAGACCGAGCATTTTTCAAACAGGGTTTTTCTATAGCACTCCCTTTCGCCGCACTAGAGGAACAGATTCATGTCGAACACGTTGCGTTTCGTATTTTGCAATAGGAATAACGCTAACCGGTGTCGTTAGCGTTATTCCTATTGCAAATTGTTGTACAGGTACATACAATAATTTATAACAGTTGTCGGTTTTATACTTCAGAATCCGGACGAAGCAAGAAAACACGAATGTATTGCAACTCGTGAAAACCGCCACGTCCGTATGATCATTTATAACATTCATTTATTTTTATTCCAAACGGAAGAACTTATATTTATAAATTGCGAAAAAATCGAGTTTTTCTTTTTTTAATATATTAAAATATGGTTAATGTCTAACGGAAGTGTTTTCCAATCAGTGTGCCTGCAGAAAGTATAGAGTGTATATTATACTACATAGACCGTAGTTTATTAACAATGCATGTTACGTATATGATTTGTATTTATGTGTAAAATATAATAAATTATAATATCCGTACCTATGTCATTTACCGATATCGAACATCGATCGTCCGCACATACGCATATACGCATGTACGGCGAGTCGGCGATGACACATCTGTTAATATTATATACATTATAGTACTATGTACGTAAATAAGTGGTAACCAATGGCATTGATTTTATAATAAATATTATAGTGCACCCGCAGTGCCCGCACACATCTGGTAACGCGATTGGATTGATGACCGTGACCGAGAGATTGCTGTGCCTCTGGCGTCGAGGAGTGAACGTTTTCGAAAATAAATCCAATTTCATTGCGGAAATATTATCTAACCGTGCGCGTATTTTAACCATTGCGGCTGCAGAGATCGAAAAGGGTTACTTGGGATGGATCCTATTTAGAGCCCGTTAAAAAATTGTGAACATTTTAAAGATAAGTGTTAATTTTTGGTGTATTTCTAATTTTATCTCAAAGTCATTCCACTAAAACATGTGTACGAAAAACTTACGAATATTTATGATAAATAATAATATATTGTATCATCGAGCTTACCGTATTGAAAATATTTCAAAATAATTATAATCCATAACGCAATACACGATTACCATGCCGAGTTTTTATTTACTTTTTTTTTTTTTTTTATCTTATTTTTATTAGTTGTTAACGGATTTAAAATCCCAGACCACTATTACACCTATATTTTTCCTGCAATCGATATTATATACCAAACAATGTTATAAATATCGTCAGAGTTCAATTTAATTAACAGCATATTATTATAACTACTATAGCGTTTTCATTGCAGCCGTCAAATACTGTACCCATTACATTTGATCACAGGTCTTCTTTTTGATTCCTTCAAAAAACCAAGTCCTTCAGTAGGTGGTTTAATTAAATATTATATAATGTTATATACATAGATAGGGTAACACTAGGAATGTACGTCACACAATTCTTTAGTGTTTCAATACCTGTGAGCGATTCGAGGAGGTCGTCAAAATCTCTTCATTTGTATAATAATAATAATAATTATCAGAAATAAAATCTAAATAGGTATCCTATATGTATATACAAGTGCTATAAAACTGCATAAAGTATTGATATTTTACACGCAGTTTGTATTTTAATATTTTCCTATGCCTTGTATTACATTTTACCGGCCTTGTAATATACGAGAACATAGCCGGGTTGTTCATCACTCTTCAATACTCGTACTTTTAAGATTTATTTTTAAACTCCCCAGGTGAAAATATTCAAGTTACATCGTTTTACCTCTCATCTTCTCTGGCGCAGTATATACATATAATAAAATAACCTAGAACTCGGTCGCGTTTCACCGGCTGTCGAGATTATAACGAATTATCATTGCTGCGTTCCAATCGACGACGTGCGAGGAGGTAGCAAAAAATAAAATAAAAATCTAATACATCATCGGCATGGTATCGATCGTCGAGCGAAGGCAGATGAAAAAACTACAAAAGAAATACGCCGATGTACACGTATAATATAGTATATTATGAAGGTAGTCGACGTCCGACGTTTACGCGTGTAACCGTCAACTCGCTAATTAAATGTCACCGAAAGTCACCGCGTCGCAACGATACGTCTCTATTATAATATACGTATAACTGTAAGGGCTCGCGTCCTCCGCACTCGTGACCATATCGTGAGGAGGAATACGGTTCTGTAGATTTTTTTTTTTTTTTTTTGAACAAGATTCCAAATTGTGCAACATTGTCGAATTTATAATTATAACGTATAAGAACATATGGTAATTGTATACAAATTTGTAATTTTGGGTTATTAAAATTAAATTCTTTAGATTAAAGTTATTTTATTTTACGGACATGTAAACAATTTAATTTAAAATTTAAATATGTTATAATATATTATTATTACCTATATAATACGACTCGATCAAATTATTATACGAGTACATATGATCTGCCACGACCGTAAAGAATCCATCGACTAACGAGCAGCTCGCGTTTACCGACATTGAGTTCGTTTACATCACATATTTTATAAAAAATATATAGGTCACTAATTATATTTTACACGAATATACAATACTATTATATTGCGCTGTTAAGCGTGACATTGGACTAAAAAATATGTTTACACACGTGTCAGCTTTCGTCACGATAACTATAGTGGGCGTATGAGTTTACTCGTATAATGACATTTGATAACGTATGACGAGGCGTATGTAATATATTAACAGAAACTAAAAATACACTTTTTACTATTGTAAAAACTTGAAAATTAAATTTTTTAAGTGAACAATAACTGCAGATATGCCTATTGTTTATAGTATGTAGAGTATATTCGTACTCTTTCGTCCAACGGCGAATATCGGTTTAGACCTAATCTAAGAATAAGTACATTTCTATTTAGTCGATCAAAACGCTATAATATTATAATATTATAATTATGTACAAATATGTATTAAAAGCAAAATAATTTTTTATTAGAATATCGGTAAACGCAATTTTTATTTTTTCCTCCAATGGTTTTATAAGAATATAATATAATTGCATAAAAATATGTATTAAAAGCGAAACAAGAAAACCAGAAACGCTAAATTTTACTAGCATAATTTTATAAGAATTATTACTATTCGATCATGTATAGTCAATGTAAGTAAGATTGTAATAATAATTTTTTAGAATTGATTAGAAGTAGCTTTAGTAATGTATACATGTTCTAGAAGGGCGTTGTTAGTGATATTTCATATACACGCATAGTTTGTTTGAAGTTCAAACTTTGAACCGTAAATTAATTTAACTATTTTTTTTTTTCAATGAGACAGAATTTTAGGAATCATTATTTTTCTATTATATATTCTAAAATCCGAGTGAAACAAGGAACGTATTTTAAAATTTTAAATTGAATTTCATATCTATAATTACAAGAGTTCAGGATTATCAATAGCATACTTTCAGAAAAATATAATACTATACATAATAGATAATAATATTACTTAGAAAAATATAACTTTTTAATAAATTGAGTGCGTCAAAAATAGTTATTATTTATCCATTGTTCATGGTTGAGTTATAAATCTAATAGTCGACGAAAAACAGTAAACATAAAATAGTAGTATAAAAATGTCAGAGATAATTGAAAAAATAGCATCTATAGTTATATTTTTAATCCTCAACGTTGAGTGTATTTCGCGTGCACACGCAATATCGTATATGTTTTATTCATATCACTATAAAAAAATATTGCACAACGTCTAATCTTATTTCTTTATCAGGAATCGTGCGTTTGAATGTGTCAAATCATACTCAACGCGCTGAAAATCGTAGAGGATATTTTGATCGAAAACGATGGTACACTACGAAACGAGTCCAATGCGATTGAAATTGAAATGCGAATAATACGACCATATTATACAAATATATATTGAGTTTTGGGGCGAACTATTGGATGCATTCTCTCGTTTCATCTGTTCAGTATTCGTGTGACGGAACTGTGGTAATGAACGATGTACCTTCTCGGATTTTGGAAATATTATATAGGTAAGTGATGATGATAGAGTAGAATACGAAACACGAATTTATAATTTATTCATCAACACACACACACACACACACGCGCGTACTCGATGTATATAATGTAATTATTAATCATATATTACCGTAGTATTATTCCACGAGGATAATTTTTGTTCTAGAAGTAGGTATTCGATTTGAATCACTATTTATGGGTCTACATTATATTTATCATTGCACTTTTAAGTCGATATAATAGCGATACCTCTATTCGCAGTTTACTATTAGTATTTGCATTTAAATATATCCATTTTGCCTCAAACATTTTTAAAAGATAGATATTTGTATACGAACATTACTAAATAAGTATAATAAATGCTTTAAAAGTACACTGTTATGCATAAATTATGTGTTTTATTAGTGTTTTAGACTTTTAGTCTACAGAATACAGATAGATGATGAAGATACCCAAGTTATGACTAAACTACAGTCGTTACTTTTAAATTATGTTAATTTTAAATACGTTTCCAGTGATTAATACCATATTTTCAACATAGTATATGAACCATTTTCAAATTAATTGTTTGGCAACTATGTTTATTAGTAAAACCGTTATCAAAGGTGTTATATATTATGACGTTACCAACGAGTGTTATACAAATGCAATATAATGAATTCACTGCTTTTTTAAATATAAATTTTCAACCCCAAGATGAAAAGCGTGCGAATAGGTATCGGGGGGGAAGTAATATTTATTATTGTATAATTTCAATTCATACGAACACTGTTATAATTGCGTGCTAGTGTTCTTTCAGAAGTATTATTACCCGACGGTCGTGCGTGCGTGAGAATTTCAAGCTGTTTCTGGGTTAGCGTCAGTGTTTGCAATACCAAAATGAATATATTTCAATATTTCAATTCGAATAAATAATAATTAACCTACGAGTCTTCAAACTCATTAGTGATATATCTTTTTATCCTTAGATACACCACGATGAAATGAAAAGAGCGAGTACAATGCGATATCGAATATACGTTCACTTATATGCATACAGATTCCCAGAAACGGAACTAGATTAAACAGCGTGTTTCGCAAGTCACGTATCATCCTTATATTAATTCTGGGCGATTAATTGTTGAATCCGGCACTTTTGCGACACTATAATATATGTACGAACAATTTTCCACTTGATGGTTTGTTTTTGTCTTCTTTCTAAATGGCCTATTAAAATATGTCTTATTTTTAAGAATTCGCTTTTACCGAAAATGTTTTTGAATACGACGATTTTGTGATTACGTTTCCCTTACGTCACACGAATAAAGATTCATTAAAAAAAATGTCTCGAATTCCTTGTGAAGGGTCCCCTTGTCCCTACCACTTGCACCACGTGAACAAAACCGCGGGGTCGTCGTTGATTTCGAAACTGCCGCGGGATTTATATTATATTATTTACCACTATCGTTTCGGCGGGGTCAAGGACATGAGCAATTGGTGGTAATATAGGGGGATAGAGGGTAGAGTCGAAAAAAAACGTTCGTCGTAATACTGCACGGCGCACCACAATATTGTTTACGAGATCTATGTTCAGTTTTTCCTCATGATATGTTCAATAAGGTGTTTTATCCTTTATTTTTCCCGCAAATCTCCCAAATTTATTTCACCGTATGTACGTATGAATGTATGATAACTTGTCAACTTTTTTAAACGTATTATCTATTTTCATATGGTTATTATAATAATAATAATATTCTCGCCGTACATAGTTTTACACTTTTCGACGTTCTACCGTGGGACGTTAGTAAGTTTATACGGTCGTTTTATGTACATAATAATATAATGATGATAATATACGCGTGGGCTGTAATGCTTTGTTCGTAGTGCGACGTGTAGTAGCGGTGGTGATGGTGTATTGTTGGTCGTTATGTTGAAAAATGTTATACGAATAAAGTATATTGTATTTTAACTTTTATCATTCTTGGAAAATCGTAGTTTTCGTATACTTACACTAATATAGTCGTATGTATACGGCATACCCACTCGCAGTAATACTATATATATAGTATATACGTCATGTCTGCAAGAAAAAGTATAAATATTTAACGAATTTGACGGCTCTTATGAAAAAATAAATATACATCAGTAAATATTGAATAAAATATAATATACGAACCATGTATGTAAAAACAGATTTCAGCTTTTATATCTGCAAGTTGAAATGATCGCTATTTTATTATTCACCCGATCTACTTACGCATACTATCACGCGCGTTTGTTTACTCGGATTGCCTTGATTGTAATGCATAATAGTTTGAAATTAGTTTTGCGAAGATTTTCTGAAATTATATTTCGTAAAATGGAACAGTTTTTAAAAGAAAATTTCATGGTCTCCTCCGGAACAAATTCGCTTATAACAGAGATTCCGCATTTACACGCATAGTATTATATTTTAATAAAACGGTTCCTTACGATTGCGTATTATATAAACGGGTGCAGACTCCAATTTTCGTGGTCGAGCCTAAAATATTATTCGATTCATATGGCCAAGCGCGCCCGGGAGCAGCATTACTACGTACTGTAGTTGCAATTTCTCCAACAGCTGTTTGACAGTGATATCTGGCCAATATAGAATAAACGTTAAAAATCCAACTGTTCAAATAATTTAAGTTTATTTTTGTAGAAACTTTATAGTTTCGAGAAACAAGAGCGACACATGTATATACGGAGAGCTATTGATCATAGTTGATTCGCTGTTTATATTAATAATATAATATAATGACAATGATGTTGAATTATTTGCAATACAGCTGAATACAAGCAAAACCGTTAGGTTTAATTAGATAGTTTTGTAATATATTCATTTTTCATCTCTCACGGTGTTTGAACCCAGAGAATCGATGTCTGTGAGGGACAAGCTATAGGGACCGATTCAACGTGATAAATAATCACTCAAATATATTATTGTACGTAATTAATGTTTAATTTTTTTTTATTTATTATTTATGGACGGGCAAGTTTTTTCTTTATAATAACAATTAAAATAATAGTAATAAAAATAATTATGATTATATAATAATGAGATTTTAAAAATACATAAATTAATAATATTAAAGCTTAATATAGACAAAGTTACATTCTTAAATGAATTACGAGATATATATAAAAAAAAAATCAACATTTATACAAACAAAGTTTGCTAAAGATAAGGCTCTAGGGAAAAAAATCCAACTGCTAAACTAGATTCATATTTAGGTATAAAAAATAATGATGATGATTTAGTAAAATGAATTGAAATATGCAACCCAACTTGAAATAATAACTTTGCACAATCAATATTATAATTAATAAGGTCATAAATAAACAATATGTTAACTAATTTACGCCTAATTGCACAGGTATCAAATCCAATTATAAATATACGATTGAAGTATACCTATAACTAGAAATTGGAAGATTCGATTTAAAAGCCAGTGATTTTAGAAATTTATACTAAACATTTTCAAGTTTTGAAATATGATAATATGAACTGCATAATATTGCACTCGGAACCAAAGATTGTGCACCCCTGTATAATACGATTCAGGCGTAATGTTCCCAGGTGGCAGACAAGAATGTTTTCGTTTGTTTTCGTAAACATAGTGTATTTTATAATATACACTGTATACATACATATTACATACATTCATATACGTAAAACGTTAAGACGTGTTACAGTTATTTTCGCATCAATCGTTGCAACGCGCACCGTCGCGTAATAAATACACTTATACATGTAAAATAATTTAAGAGATATACATATTAGGTTCATGCATTATAGACACGAGTGCAGATTAATCAATTCGAACATTCCGGCATTAGCGTGGGCTTCGAACCGTTATCATTATCGGTACACGATCGTATTGTGAAATATCACGTGAGGTGGCGGTGGTGAAGGTAGGAAATCATATTCTGGTGACAGCACGGACGGGTCGTGTCGAATGGAATTAATGTGCACGGGACTGTTATTATAACACTATATTATTATAATGCTCTGCGATACGCGATATTCGTCGAAAAAGTCTGTTGTGCATATATTATACAAAATAAGGAGTTTAACTTACAAAATTCGATTTATCGATGAAACCACTATAATAAGACAAGTACACATAATAATATGATATAGCGTACTTAAATTATATTATACGGCATAACATGTTGCGGAGACGCGAATGGAACACCCGTTAATATCGTTTAATACCCAAACATTTATTGTAAAACAATTAATAATGTATACACTATCAGTTGGGTAGATCAAGAAGTACCCGCGATAACATAAAAGTCCAACATAAAATAAAAGTCTGTAGTTTAAAAGATAAAGTGAAGAATGTAATGACAAATGACAATATCACAATAATAATACCAATGATACAATAGAAATAAAATAAAATAAAATAAACAAACAATTGATAAAATATTTAATAAACTTTATGAAATGTGTGTAATTATAAAAATTCAATATGTGTAAATATAAATACGAGTATCTTAATATGTAACATTAAAATGTTAATTTTGGTACTATAAATTATAATATTTAATTACTATATTATAATTAATGGATTAATGCGTATTATAGATTCAGAGTGACTCGAAGAATAAATTGGTTATATCATGATGTATGCTAGTTTTTTTTTTGTGATGTACACGATTTCGACCAGAAGGAACAATAGTTATTGAACAGATTCAGTTCAATCTCTAATTAACATAAAACTGTTGTTTTAGTAGTTTTACAATACAATATTAATTGTACTTTGGATGATATAAGGTTTCGATACAAATGTTTCACATGATATTTAAAATTCTAACTTTATAGTATCGTAATTAATAAAAAGCATTAATTTTATGTTTTTGATTCGTGGTTATTACATTTATACGATTACATCATAATCTATGAGCTTATCTCACTTGACTCATTATTTTTAAAAATGTTTAACTTTTCTCTTTTAATATATTTTATTCGAAATCATAGAGTTAAAAAACCCGCCGAGCCATAGAATTTATAGTATAATTTATATATATATATATATATAATGTACATAACTATTGTATATATTATATTTAATCGTATTTTCAATAATGTTTATTTTAATTTTTAATGCGACCTCGACGAATAGCCGAACAAATATGGCCCGTGCAGGTGAAAAGGTTGCCTCGACTCCTACTACGCATGTAATATTATTATTATTTCAGTGTTTTTGAGTGGTGTAGGACAACGTAAAAAAAGGAATATCGTTAATTGAAAAGAATTGTATTTCCTTTTAACAAATTTTTTTTTTTTTCCAAAGAACCGTCACGTTATCGTTAAATGTTCGACTATATATTATGTATGTACAAAAATATGAAATCGCGGCGTACAAAACGTTGTGTGTGTGTGTGTGTGGAGGGGGTGTAGCAGAGGGAGAAAGGGAGTCGTGACAAATAATTATTTTTCAAATCGTTTTAAATACTATTTTCTTTATTTACAATATATTATTATATGTACAGCAGCCATGTATATAAATATATATTATGGGAAAAACGTGCGGGCGCGCGGGTGGCCGACCCCGGGAAACACACAACGTCGTCGTCGTCGTCGGCGCTCGGGGATGCGCGCGAAATTGACGTCAGGGTCGGGTGGCGGCGGTGGCGGGTGCCCGGGCGAAAGAAAGCAACACACTCGCACGGCGGCGAAAAACGCTCTGTTGCGCTCCTAGTTTTCCGTTTCCATCCCGACGGCAACGCACGTACCCCGTTCGATTGTTTGCAGCTCTCTGTCCGTCCGTCTCGCTCTTTCGATACGTATTTCACGCGCGCACATATTTTTTCCCCCGTCCGCGTCTGCGTGTGTAAACCGTACGCGGCGCTCATAATCTTCCGACGAGACGAGATAATAAGTCAAAAGGAACATAATCGTAACGATAATAATAATTATACTAATAATAATCGTATACAATATACGCGCGCACAACTATATAACACTGCATACATTATTATAATATTATACAACAGAGGTGACCTGCTATCGGGACCACACCGAGGTCATCACCAGGGGAAAAACGATCGTATTCGCAGATTTTTTACGTACACGTCAACTGCACTTGCAGCGCAGCGCTCGTTTCCGCTAAAAATCGTGATTCCATCGTCGTGACGGGTTTAGAGCGCCTTCGCGAGTGTATAATATAATATATACACGTAAGACTCTCGTGTGGACGGACCGCGACCGGAAGAGGCATCACCACCGCTGTGCACTTGTAATCGTCGTATTGTAATCCCGTACGTTTGTTGACCACTGCGATATACAATAATATTACATCATCCCGCGATGCCGTCCATCGTAGCAAACGAGTTGCAAGACATGCAAATGCGATCGGCCCATGTAACGGATGAGGTGAGTGTCGTTGTATACATCATGATTATGATAATATATTACATAATATTTAGGCCGTTTGTATTATATAGTTCGTGTTTACCGCTTGCGAGTTGTGAAACGATAATACGGCACATGAACGATAATATTGAATATCATTGTCATTTGCACTGATTCTTCATATTGCTTGTTTTATCGTGTTCTTTTTTTTCAGTCCCTGGAGAGTACCCGTCGGATGATCGAGCTCTGCGAAGGGGTACGTAAACGCTATATTATTCTCAATATTTTGATAATTACAGTTAAAATGTAATACAATAATATCAGTGGGCACAGAAAAACGTGTGCGTAAGCCTAAAACTTAATTTTTCCTACTTCCTTCGGATCCGGTAAATATTTCTGGTCAAAAATTGTTTTCTCGGTTTAACGAGATAACCTACGTCATTATTGGTATTATTTATACTTGCTCGTCGTGTAGAAACGTACCTTGAATTACTACATATTATGCGTGGCATATAATTGTTTGTGTTCCATGCCAATGTAAAAGCTGTACAGGGATCATTAGTATATTGCAAGATGTCGTTTCAATTTTTATAGTCACCGCAAAAACTCGTTCCAATTAAAATAAGAAAAACAAATTTATATAAAAATAACTATAGTTCACCATGATTTCTCTAAAAGTTACTTTACCCATATTTGAATATTTTATCTACAAATTAGGTTACATAAAATGTCAAGGACTCTGTTTATTGTACCCGGCTCTTCAGTTTGATCTGATTTCAGTTTTCAGTATTCCGTCTGGCGAATAACTGCACAGAATCAAGAGTTTTAACTACACTATAATGACCCACGCATTATATATTTTCACCAAAATGTCAGCCGGCTGTCGACACGTGTGACGGGTTCGGTTTTTTATTTTGGATAAATAATGAACGTGTATTAAATTTGCAAATTAATTAACTGCACGGCTAGAAGGATTTAACAGAGAGGAAAAAAGGTTTAATTTAATTAAAATCTAATCAAATTCGTCTCGCCTCGTAATAATAGCGTGCTTTATGCTACAACAGTAATCCGGATAACCTATTTATTTATTTTTTTAAATTTGAATATTATAAAATCTTTTAAAACAATATTATGCAAAAATGTTTAAACTATTTTTTTAAAAATGTATCATGCTTCTGAAGTTTTAACAGGAGTACAGTCGACAATAATCATTATACAGTGTAATTATTACTTGAAAATATATAATATCTAAGCATTTTTGAACTATATCAATCCATATATGTTTTATTAAAGTTGATTAAATAACTGAGTCGCTTATTTGTTTTATGATTTTTTAGTACGATACACGGGTATATACTTTTGACAGGACAGAAACAATTAAGTCACTATTACCAACCAATAGCATATTATGATCCCAGTGGTACGTTCATACAATTAAATTCTTATCAGTTAGTAAATCGTATCGAATTAGACTTAGACGATTATTTTCTACTGGCGCCTTATAACTCGTGACAAACGGTTTCTATTATCGGCACATTATTGATTGACTTATCATTACAATTATGTTGATTAATATTTTAAAATAAAAGTTCATGATACTCTTGTATTGTATTAATGTTATTGTACACAAGGTAATATATAATACTTATTATGTAAGTATGAAAAAAATCTGCTCTAAAAGTTATGGTATCATTTTATAGCTAAGTTATTAAATGATTACAGATAGAATTTGTTTTAAATTCGCTTACTTATAATTGAACTTGGAGACTTTAAAACACTTGTTTGGTATTATACTATTTCCATGACAAATATAGACCATAATATTTTATTATTATTTTTTTTATTAAAATAGGATATACAATTTGTATTGTAACCATGCTAGGTAAATGGTATATACAGAAGGAGAACATTTAAATACAATTTAAAATAACATTATAACAAGTAGAGAATCCGCCCGCTGGTGGCTCTCTTTTTCATAATAACAATATTATAATAATTAAAAAGGCTATACGTACATATAGATAATGTAATTCACACGTACATTAAATGTTAACAAAATATGTTCGATATCTTAATTTCTTTGTTTTACCACGCTCGACTTCAAATATTAATTTTAAGTTTAAATATCATGATATAAATTTAATGATCGAAAAAAGTCATGAAGGTTCAATTACCGTCATTATATTATAATAAATCATTCAAGTGTGGTAAATGTCGCAAAAAAAGTCTTGCTACCTATATGTTACCTGCACTTGCTCTTTAAGCAGGGCTTATCTATAGAAATAATCCGTTGACAAATTAATAAACGCATTTTCTCTTTTAAGATTCAGGTAATTAAGACTTTCATATAATCAAATACCAATAGAATAGAGCGTGAAATGAATCTTGGCGCTTCGTAAACTAAAAGCAAAACCGTTATTACCAAATCATTTACTTGGACAAGTTTATTTATATAATATTCAAATTAATAATTTAATTTTTTTTAATCATACACCAAAAATATAGACATACTATTTCAATAAACCGCTGATATTATAATTGTTTTGGCTTCTACTATCCATTAAATTTATTCTTCGGTCTTAATATTAATATTATTTTATGTGACCCGGCCTGACCAAATAAATCCCCGTTTTATAGTATGTACTATTATGTAGTATAATTTGTTTTAATACTATTATTCTTAATTATTTAAAAATATCTTTATATATCTTTATTATAATCGAATTGCATTATGAACTTTGATGAAAATACCAAATTATTAATCAGATTACTTTTTATTCAAATGGTAACAATTCTAAGTAAAATATTATAATATTATAATTTAGAACAATTTTTTGTTCATTATTTTAAAGAAAAATATAAACATAAAACAAACATTGTCTACAACAGTGAACGTTATCAATTCATAAATTAAAATATACGTTTGTAATGTTTAATAATTTTATTTCACTTTCATTCCGTACATTGTGTACATCTATTGTTATATTCTTTGCTTTTGTATAGTTTTGAACTTTATAGTATTTACCATAAGGTTATTGGTTTATTTAAGTTTTATTATTTCCACAGGACTTCAAGCTTTCAAAATGTATTATAAAGTAAAATAACGAAATAGGTAGTTTTACTTTAAGCTGTTTTTCGTTTTAAATTAATTATTATTGTACAAGAAATATTTTTCTGCCGAAACAATTTACTTATTTTATACACGGATTTGTATATAAATAGGACAGGACAAGTAATTTTATATATATAAATCTAAATACAATAATTTGATGTTTTTGATATCTGATTGATTAATATAGTTAGATTATCATTCTCAGTTTTATATACAAATAGCAACGAATAATAAAATATTTACTCATTATACGGAACTGCGTTCCGAAAATTTCAAGTACGAAATTCTTTTTCCATAATAATTTATCCGTAATAACTGGATCTTTTTCGGTAAAAATAAAAATAAAATAAAATCTATAAAAAGTCCAAATATATATAGCGTAATGCGGCATTCTGAATGCAAACCATTCTCAGTCTGTACACAAATAATTTCTGAATGCAAAACAGACTTAAGGACATGATAATTCATTGTTCCAGATAGACAGATACGAGTATAATGTTATTATTTGTTATCACGTTAAGACAAGTTATCGTAGTAAACTATTTTGATAACATAATACTAAGTTAGTGTATAATCAAACATTCAGTACTGTCTCGCATTATATTTAAATAAATACAATTAAATAAATTTCAAACAGGCTCTGTATACATGATATTGCATAACACAATAACTATAATATCATAAAATGATATCATAACAGTGACGTTTCATTTCATAGACCGTTGAACACGAATAAAATTATGCTGCTTGATTTTCATAAATGCTTTGATCGATGATGCGTGTACATATTATATCACTACAAAGGACATTTAACGTGATGACTATACTACATAAAACACCCCGATGTTCATTAATGCAGGTGTCGAGATTATTTTGACAGCAACGCGGTGGATACCGTTAAACGATTTATTATTGTGCGTGCACATAAAGCTTTTGAAGTTTCGAACACGACTCGCACAAGTAGGTACCCGTTATGTTACCCATCATGTAATATTAAGGCAAAATATATACCGCGATTCGTAAAAAGATTACTTTTATGTAGGTACGCTCCGAGTATAAAACGAGCGATACATTTTATATATATTTTTTTTAACAGAATCGCAATATTATTTTGTTTCTTGAAACGTAATACGATTCGCTCGAAAATCGTCTAGAAAGTTTATTTTTGTAATTAAATATCATTTAATGGAAACAATTTCGAAGTAGATTTATTACAACGTTAAACTCACATAATTTCGAGTTTCCGGATCATTTTAAACCGTGTTTTCTAAGTTTTCGTCTTCTTATTCGAGTTTCATCACTACCATTTTGTTGCGTGTATTTTAATAGGCTAAATTACTATAGTTTTTCATCTAAGTAATTAAATACCTTTAATTTAAACTTTAACAGGAATAATTAAAAACGTTTTCTCATCTCTTTGTTCATTCAATTTTACAAGACTGTCTCCTTCTTAAAAAAAGTTAGAAATTATATATTGTAAATATGAAGAACATAAATTTACCTTTATCTTTATACCCACTTTCAAACTATAAGCTAAAATATAATATTCTATTTAATTATTTATAAATCTTACAAATTTATAAACATTATAGGTACTGAACTACTGAGCACTGTTATATATTATATATTTATTATATTTTCTGATGTGAAAATATTTCTTTTCAATAGTGTTTTAATTACTAAATTTTTTCATCATTTAACAAATCAATTATAACAATAAAATTTATTTTTATTAACAATGCGGGATCTAAATTAAAAAATGAATTACCTATGTGATTTATTCAGTACAGACTTCGATGAATCTCGCGTATCTTTAATAAGGATTTCTACCCTAATACCTAATTAACACCAAATTGAAACATACTACCAACTTATAAATACATTTTATACCTACATATTTAAGTTTAATTATTGACTGTAGATAAATAACGAATACCTAGCTATATTTTGTTCAACTCCCAAATTTTTATTTAATTAATTTCAAACAAGGGTCTATGAATTCCATAAGCTCAAAGTTATGAAATAAAATTAAAATAGATAAAGAAAAATTATTTAACTGTTTAAACAAAATTATAATTAAATCAACATATACAACAGTTTACAAATACAACATATACAACAGTTTACAAATACTATTACCATTATACTTATACATAAATATGCGTATATATTTATAATCTCGATTTTAATATTATATTTTACTATCTTATTATATCAATATTCATATAAAATACGTATATGTAAACGTATCTATAAATTTTCTCAAAAGCAATTCTCGAATAGTATAAATTTTTCAATTTTAAATCAAAATGCTATCGCTTATCTCTATATTATAATACAAAAGACTTTATATAATACATAATACATAAAAATACTGAATTATAGAAATGGAAGTGTTTTCGAAAAAAAAATGATCAAAAATTGTCGGTAGAGCACTTCAACAATTCGGATAACGCGAAAACTTAGTACAGAAAAAAAACGTTCAACCTACACGTAGTTCTGCTTTTAGCTTTTCGTAAAATTTGTTTAATTGATTTACATTCCATACAAAACGAGAAAAATTATCAGTTTTAGAAGAACTCACATAATTTGGTTTCATTATATGTTAATCACGTTGAATTTGCGTTGAAAGAAACTCGTCTTAGAGCAACAATTTACCACACAGTATAAAACAATTTCATATTGTTAACAATAATAACAACTCATTTCCTCCATTATCTATTTAACTAAAGATTGCCTGTTTTACAGCAGAACAAAAAATAATAATAATAATAACGATTAATATGATGTTTTTACAGACAAAGGAAGCAGCCATTAAAGCCCTGGTGGAGTTAGACGATCAAGGCGGTAAGGATGCATATAGTATTAAATAATTTAGGGTGTATTATATCCAGGTAAGTTTGAGGTGAACTGCGTATACATTATTCTCAGAAACCTTTAAGAAATAATCGATATCTGATCTTACACACAAACAATACCTACAAGTCTAAGCGAACTTCGAAACTTGAGCATCTATTTATATATATATTTATATATATATATATATGTATGTACTTTGACACCACGGGTATATAATTGTTTTACTACAAGTGAGTTTCCGAGGATAATGTATATAAGAGGTGCTGTACAATAATATTATTATTAAAGAAGGTCATCTGAAATCACGTGTCTATTCGGAAGCGGGTAAACGGTGTAATAAAAGACGACAATACACTCTGCGGCTTATCTCGAGTATATATATTATTCTTTTCGGATACTTATATGTTACGTCCGGAATCCTGTGCTCGGTCAATTGTAGGTTTGACAATCGCAGTTAGCATTCACCTCAGATTTTGACCGATTTTTGTTTCACCATTCATCTCGACATTATTTGTATATCTATATAACTCATTTGAAAACGCTAAAAAATGTACAAAAAAAATGTATAAGATATTTTTAATTTTTTTTATTTATTTGATACTCACTGCGTTTTGTAGTATTTCATAATAATCTACCTAAATATCTATTATACGATCAACGATTTCGAAACGTACAAATTGCTAAGATTTCAAGGTTAAACACACTTATTTTATGCAATCATATTATAATATAAACATCAGGGATAGCGAGTCATCTATCAAATTTTTTCAATCATGCACGGTTTTGAAAATTGTCCACTAGCTAGCCGCAAAAAAAAAAAAAAAATTAATTTTTTTAATGATATAAATAAAATTATTAGTAATTGGATACATTATTCATTTTACAAATTTTATTGAGTTTACGTTTGTTTTATTTAGTGAATTATGAATTAAATTATAGTATCCTAAAATTGAGTATTATGAATTATGATGTATTGAATTTTATGTGTTAAAAATGATATGATTATATTTTAGTCTGATTTTTGTTACTATTTCTTAGCGGATAACGTTTTGATGTCAAGAGTGTACAAGTGAATTGTTAGTGAGACATAAACATCAGTCATCGGTTAAAATATTTTTTTCCTTCAATTTGATTAATTAGATTATTGAGAGTAAACTCTCCAAGTGTAAGTTAATGAAAAAGTTTTTGGAAAAGTATTATAAAGTATGGAATAATGCTACTTTTTAACGCATAAAATGTGCCTAGAAGTTAGTCTAAGTTAGTCTAAGGGTTTCAAAATTATACATTGTGTTTTTAATATTTTCAAATAAATTTTAATAAATTCTATTTTTTCGCGTGCTATTGAAATTCGGTCAACGTGCTATAGAATTACCACCGCTGGCATATGCGTAATAATACGTATCTCATACAACTTATCCATGTGATCGACCTCGAAATTCGATTTTAACATAATGATATAATGTATTATAATATCGTATACGCATTCGCGAGTTCGCGACATTGACTACTGACATGTTATTATAATCGCAGTGCGATTTCAACTTACTATGTAACGCGATTTTCAGAGAAAATGGATAGAATCGAAGAGGGCATGGACCAAATAAACGCGGACATGAAGGAGGCGGAGAAAAATCTGACTGGCATGGAAAAATGCTGCGGGATTTGCGTGCTGCCTTGCAACAAGTAGGTATTTTGCATAGCGTGTTCATTTATACGCTGCATTATATATATATAAGTATACGCTATTATATACTTGGCACCGCTCGCGATCAAAATAAACACTTGTGCCCACACCCCCCTGCGCGCCGTCGCCGATTACCCGTTGGCCGTCGTATATAAGAGGTACTGCTTGCTAAAACGAAAATGCAAAACTGCCGACGATGGGTAATGCGTTTTATCTCTGCGCGTCATACATACGGATATAATATAATATAATATAATATGTATACGCATTATAATGCTGTTTGTGTTATAAATCGATGTTCTACAGCTTTCCAGAAGAAATCCGTCGTTTTTAATCCGGTAACTAATCGTTTTAACTCGCTTGTTGTTATAATTATTTTTCTTTGCTATAAGTATTGTATACTATTATTATGTATAAAGTCTGTATGATTTTTTTTCAATTAATATTCGAATGAATTTCAAAATCAGGTTCCAGGTAAAAAAAAAAATAATAACAATTTGGTCCCTCGATCATAATTATTAAATATATGATGCGCGATGGTTATATATTTTTTATAAAAAATTATGCATAATTTAAAGTAACGAACCAGGTACACTTATAGCGAACCTTTTTTATACGAAATTTAACGAGGTGTTATAACAGCTGAAAATAATAAGCAATTATTTTTAACGACAACGCCGACTACCAACTGAATTATCTTAGACTTAGAGCATTTTGCTCGACCATTGCAACGCAGCCAATTCATAGATTTAAACCAAATATGTAGAAATCTATAGATATCAAATAGTCTAAATATAACAAAAATACCATAGTTATTAGTTATTAAATTGTAAACTTTAGATAGACTTACTATGCTTATCTATTACAACACGGAAATTAGTATAATTAGTATAATGTTATGATGAAAAATTAAATGTATATTTAATTATATTGGTGACTTGGACAAAAATAAAATTTTAGCATTTTACTCATATGGTCCACTGAAGAAAAAAAAGGTTAGACACTATGCAATAGAAAATAGAAATTCGAAATAGAAACACAATTTTTTAACGTCGATTAGGATGAAAAAAAGTAACGTATATTCACAACGTACCATAATAATTGGATACTTAAATCAGGCATATATAATAGTAAGCAAAACCTTTACCAATTAAAATTTAAAAATCCAAAAACTAACCTTATTAGGTAATGAATTTAGTACATTTTGTCAGCATTTATTTTGAGACATAATCTAAATAATGGGTGCACAAGTGTAAAACATATTATACAATATTCATTATTCATTTTACTTTCAATATGATACAGAAAAAAAATGTTCCAACGGATCTATGTGCAATATATTTTATCGCATTTATAAATTGCAATTTTTATATTCTAAACCTACTGAATAGAAGTTTCACAAACTATGGTTTAAGTAAAAGATTTTCCAAGTAAATAAATCTCGATATATACACAAATAAAGTTAGTCCTTACCCATCACGGTATTAGGGCCAAAGCCTCCGGGACCAAAAATATTTTGTTGCCACCCATCACCGTAGCCCATTACTATCCCAACCGCAAATGGCTTAAATATTTCAGCCGACTTTGTACATATTTTATAAAGATAAGTTTATAATGGACGGTAGTCAAGTGAAGGCATAATACTAAATCAATACTTTATAATAGTTGTAAATATGATAATAAACAATTCGACATAAATATTATCGAATTCCCTCTGCCTTCTCCCACTGTACCAATAAAATTACAGAACGCATTGTTTAACGAATTTAAGTTTTACCTATCTAATGTGAATGTGAATACAGACTTAGGACTCTCAAGCTTTTATTATTAATCATGTTACTATAGATTTAGATTAAATTGAACGATATGAATTTATTTTTTAAACAGTCTTAAATTTAAATATGATTAAGTATATCATGTTCATGATCTCCTATGAAATATGTATCTACAGTTTTCAGTCTACACCTTTATTAAGATTGTAGGGTCTAGATAAAAATGTCACTTATAATTATCGCAGAATAATTTCACAAAATATTTAGAAGAACTTTGTATGACAAAAATAGACAGACCTTATCATATTTTGTTTTGTATTCTGAACATTATAAAAAAATTATTTAAGATATAAATGTAAAGAAAAATATTTATTTTATTATTTTTATTATGGACTTCACTTGAATATAGTTATTTGACATTTGTTTTCCTGTGAGATCAACTGTTGATAAAATAATTTATTTTTCAAAAAACTTTTTTCAAGAGTATTACATTTTTTTTCACAGGGATTCACTCGTATGTTTTTATTTTATATTTTTGTGTTTTTTTTTTTTTTTATCTTAGCTGATATGCAGCCTAAAATGCTACACCAAAACTAAGTACTTCATCGGCGGTGACAAATCATGATTTATACTATTATATTATACATATTTAAATATAACCATGCAAAAATATGTTATTCTTCCCCGTCCTCTGAATGGTTGGAAATTCGTCATATTATACTATAATATGCATACAATAATATGATGCGAGTTCAAGGTTTTTACTATATATAGTGATGAGAATTATTAACATAATATATTCGAATAATTAATCAAATATTTCCCTATAACAAATATTTATGCTGTTAAAACTAACAGGATTTCAACGTTCTGTTATTTTTTTGGAATTAAATTAATTTTACAAAATTTATAATGGGATTCATTTTTGCTATAGAAAAATATTTTCTTTTCGTTAGGTATAATACTCTCGGTGAAAATCATTTTAAACGTTCGGTAAGTCGTGAGCTTTTGGAATTCAGTAATCCCACTTTTTAATTGTATATACTTGTTACGTAGTATGCTTATTTATGAAAAGCATGCACTCAAACTGTAATTAATATTATAATAACAACGAAAAGTATTTGAGAAATTTATGATAAACACATATAAAGAGTATTTGAGAAATACATGTAATTTTGCGGGTAAATATTATGAATACATTTTTTAGAAATGATTTAAGAATTTATCAAAAAAATTACTAAATTAGGATTTTATCCTTAGGTTTATTATTAAAATCCAGCGTCGCGCGTCGCAGCAAAACAGCGTTTCCTTTGGGAATATTTTTTGCATGGCAAAAAACAGAAGCTTATGTTAAAAAATGCAAATGTTTTTTCCTCTCGAAACAATTTCACCGTTCGGCCTAAACAAATGGTATTGTACCGCTTTATAAATTATTACGTTTAGGTCGACATCTTTTAAAGAGGACGAGGGCACGTGGAAAGGAAATGAAGACGGCAAAGTTATTAACAAGCAGCCACAGCGTGTGATCGAAGGACCTAATACCACACCACAGGGCGGATACATTGTAAAGTAAATTATTGTTGTTTCATTAATAATCAACTAAGGTTGAAAAAAAAAAATGAAAAAACCACAACAATAACAATACAAACGGATGTTTGTACGTTCGTATAGGATTACCAATGATGCTCGGGAAACGGAGATGGATGAAAACTTAGGGCAAGTCAATACAATGATTGGTAACTTGAGAAACATGGCATTAGATATGGGTTCTGAGCTCGAAAACCAAAATCAACAGATCGAAAAAATCAGCACAAAGGTACGTGGATATTAATGTCGGTTTAGATTATTGTGCGGAATAATATTTTGTATTGAAACTACGTGACTTTTGTATCGGTCCACGGAAAATCCTATCACGGATTATTGGCTTTCTTTGAAGCCTGTTAAAATGAAAAGAACGCACGTGTTGGTCCTGAGCTGCACATATCTGAACTCAAATTTAAAAGGAAAGGGAGGCGATATTTAAATGTGTAAAAGTATAAACAATCCTAGTCCACGAATTCGTTAATAAGTTAGCACATCATAATACATTTTTTTCTTAGGAGTCTAAATTATTCAATATAACGAATAACAATTTCCTTTTTGAATTTATTATTATACATCAATATTTCTTTTTTTGTTTCACGAAACGTTAAATTATTAGATATGTTTACGTCACGATGAATATTTAACAGTATCGTCCGAACCAAAATCATCTCTGTGCATTAGTCTCGTTTTAGACCACGACAAAGTTTCAAAATGCAGCATAACTTTAAGTGAAAACGGGAAAAGAATGTAGAAATATCTAAATACTATGAGAATGTACATCTAGGTAACAAAAAAATGTATTTGATGTCCAATAAAATCTCGAAATCAATTTAAATTTATATTACAATATTAACTCTTTAGTTTGGATATTGTTTACTTACGATGGTATAAAAATAAAAATAAAAAATATGAAATCAAATCATCATACGATCTATTGAAGAAAAATGACTATAACGCATGTTCTATCCTACAATTTATTTTGAATGTATGTGTATCAACAGGTATATAATTTCAGCCTTTTAATAAACAAGTAAACATTTTAAGTGGGTCAATTTTGCCCTTCGCTGAGCAATATTTTAAACTTGGGGCCAATAATGAGCAACACACACGCACACGCAAAATAAATAAGTATACAGGTCACCAGCAACTAGCGAGTATATTATTACTTATTTGTTTATTTATTGATATATTTATAGATATGAGCTCTGTTAGACAAACGATACAGTTGGAATAATAATATTTAAAGGATAATGTTGGTTTGAACAAAAAAAAGTAATAAGGTGTACTGTACATGCATAGTTAATAGGAGGTGATATTAAAATTAAAAGGCGAAGGTGGTGTCTGAGTTAGCAGTACGCATTGATGGAAAATACTTGGATTTAAGAGCTGTGAGCTGTGTAGTAGAAAATTTAGGACATGAAAAGTGGCCGAGAAACGAGTAGATTTTAAAAGTAATGCGTCATAAGATGGTTAAAGTTGTATTATGCCATTGGTGGAAAACTATATAAATTTTAGGGAGGCCAATTAATCATCAAATTTCCAAAATGTAAAAAATATATAACACTATTACATGAAACGCAAACCATTCTTCGAGGAGCTAATATAATATTTTAAGAGGCTTAGCCCCTCCCTAACTTCTCCATTTCCATCTATGTATTACATACATAATAATTAAAACCAAAGTCCTTATCATTTATTTATTATAATTATTATTATTATTCGTCTATAAATAATTATATTATAATGACGAACCTGCATGTCAAATGATTTCAGTGGAAGTATCTGACAAGACACGTACATACATTTCACAATTTTGTGTTTGATTTCAGACAAAGTCAAACGAAGTGCGGATTTCGGTGGCCAACCAGAGGACCAGAAATCTTCTTAAATAAACATAATATCAAACGCGTTATCCTTTTGACGGACCGCTATATAATTGGTCGTCGTCAAAAGTGAAAATTATATTTGGATGTTTTTCATTTTGTATACCTGCTCATGCTATTAAGTATTAATGAGTAAATATCGTGTCTTCCCAGCATATAATATGTGTTTATTACAGCATACTGCATAACATAGAAATAGACTTACGTATAATTATACACAAATACATTTATATACAATACAAGCGTATTACACGTACTGGTCGTAGTACTATCGCTGCTTTTCTCTCTAATATTTTATATATAAAAAAAACAATCCACTCACAATAATCGATGTTAAACTTTCGCGCCCACTCGTGAGTGTACAAGTTTACATTTTAGTACATGTCAAAAATAATTTTTTGATGGACGGTACTTTTTCGTATTTACTTTGCTGCGAGAGTTTAAAGTTTTTAACAGTTGTTTGCGGCGGCGTTTGCTGTCTTTCAACGAGGTAAAAAAACATTCCTCCTCTCTTCTTTCAATGTAAGTGTGCTTATCTATGATAGTGATAAACATTTAAAAATATATCAATAATCCTGTTGAAATTCCAATTTTAACTTGCCCCTAAATTAAGCTCTGTTTATCATAAAGGTATTTTCCGCGTTATCATTATTTTATTTACTGTAATATGTGCTTTTTAACAGCACGCGAGCATTCCCATAAAAACATAATACCTAATTATGTGAAATCTTTCTATTATGTACGGATCCGTCCACTTCATAAATACAAACAAAGTTCATTATTTTTTTCTATTTATACAAAACTCAATACCTAGTACATACAGTATAGCAGTATAGACGAATAAAAGATAATATCTCTTGGAATAATTCTTCTTTTTAAAACATAATTTTCCAAACACAAAAAAAACCTAATGAGTAACATTAAAAGTACGTATATATATATATATATAATTGTATAAGTGTTTGATAGTTAATTTTCACATTATAATTATATTTTATGTCGTTTTATTACATAATATGTTCTTTGTAAAATACGAAATACCTATATTATATATGCGTGAAACTGTCAAGCTCAAATATTTTATTGCAGTATTCTCAACTATTAAAAATTTTAAAAAAAAACTGAATTTTATAATATGATTATTATAAACGTCGTCGTGGATATAGTATTATGTATTTTAATTGCGACTATAGGTGCTCTGAGAACGCCAAAAATATTGATTGTATTATGTTTATCAATTTTATGGCAGCTTAATTATTAATTAATTGTATAATTGTATAGATTACCGTGAAGTTTATAGTGTTTTAGTTTAATCGTACATTTCTAAAAAGCATCGAATGCATTAAGTTTCTTTACCGCGTGTATAACTATGAAATAAACTAGAAAGTTCTTCGTACCACTTTCTATAATTTACATATAACTTATCAATTATAGCGACTACTACCACAGAATTGGTAAATGCAATTACTGAAACGCTTAAGAAATCTAATAATAACATATTTCATATAGATTATTACGTTTGAAATCTTCTGATTGAAACTTTATTGTACATTTTATACCAAAAATAGAAAAAAATTCAATTAAAATACTCCTTTTATTTTTTACATACTTTTTTTTTTTTATTAAAATATAAAATAAAAAATAAAATAACATTTACAATCTGTATATATAAAAAAAAAAAAAAATTTACATACTTACAAACTGTAATCTACAACTCCAAATAATAAAGGTTGTACGAGTATTCAAAACCCTTAAACGAATTTGTAGGGTTTTCTTTCGAATATGTAGCCAGATGATTATTCGATAGTCAACCCCAAATAGAAATTTGAAATTAAAATTCTAAAGTAATAATAAAGTTATAGTAATAATTCAGTTATAATATCGCTTCACAAATCACGATACCTAGTCAAAAACAAGTATTCGCGGTGGTACACTGCAAAATGGTTTTAACTACCTATTCAAAATCGACCGAATGTTATTGGACGTCATGTTTTGGATTTCAATCGTTGTCAACAATTATGACAGGTTTCAAAATGTATATTCGTTCAAATTTTACCAGGAAATACAATCAAGTTAAAAGGTAGTGTACTTCATTTTTCACTAACCTGAATATTTTAGTGTTCTGGGAAATACATCATAATATCATAATCATATGGTTGAAAAATAATAATGAAAAAAAAAATTGATACTCTTATAAGCCCATGTACACTTGACGATTTAAAATTTAAAAAACTACATTTCTTATAGTGATTAAATGATGAAATATTTTAAACTAATTATATAACCGATTAAAAATATTGTAATAATAGTATATACAATACAGTTAACACTGCGGTAAAGATATAAATATAATATATTGCAATAGATGTTAAAATTATAAATTAATATATTTGTTAGAAGCGTTATAGATATTATATATATATATATAAGTATAGTTCAGTGACCATAGATGACTAAATCCGGAATTTTTTTTTTTTTACGCTATATTTTAGTAATAGTATGTAGATAACGTGTAATCGTAAGATGAGACTATTTTTTTTTTATTCGTTATTATATATTATTATATTTGTAAATTTACACTAAAATAATAACAATCCCTAACCTTTTTGATGCTTTGTATCTTGTTCGCAAAAAACTTAAAGAACTCAAAAGAAATCACACGGTATCCGTTCCATGTAATGTGTTAATCATGTTATTAATTTAATATAATATATTATCAGAACATATTATAAAATTTTTAAGCCTTTTTTTTTTGTATGTGCACACATATCTCAAAAAGTACTCATTGGATTTGGTTATAGTTTTCAATAATAAATTGGCCTGGGAGAAATAAGTTTAGGGGAAGTTTTAAATGTAACACATCTTTGAAAAATTAACAAGATTGCCTAAGAGAATAAAAATGTAAAAAAATAATGTTATATAATCATTCTGTAATTATATATAATTGTGTAACCGGGAATACAGCATAATCGTATTTTTGTTTTGTAATAGCTATTTTATAATAAGTTTATTATAATAACACATATTATACTTTATCGTTGTCGTATATCGCGGATACGTTGGGTGTGGGTGACTGTCGTGGTCTCTGGAATTCTGGAACTCGCTTTGTGCGTATAAAAGAACAACTTTTATATGGCCTTCGGTCTATTTAATGTTTATGGAGCGTTTACATTTAAACGTAGCAAATAAACTAATAGTGAGTAATTTATTGTCTCCATTATTGCCGTGATTCGTGAGTGCGTGATTACGACGTCTCCGGTCGACACATAATAAAATTTGTCTGTATAAAATATCTAATAAAATAATAATATTACCTACTTGCATTCATATAAATATATAATCATATTATATTGGCAAATTTAAGCCCCGGGCAAATCCCGGTTACGAAAACTATAGTATAATATATCCTATGTACGTGTACCTACTATTTTTCCGTGTAACATTTGTCAAAAGTTAACGAGCTTTTTTCATTCTTCAGTTTATTGTATGCGATTTTTAATAAGTACTATATTTATTTTCAATTATCTGTAAACCGAATAAAGTCAATTAGAGTATACGAATTGAATTTTCATTTATTATAAATTTATAACTACGTGTGTTCATTAATATTTTGCTGATGCTATTGCGACCATTGACCAACATTTTTTCAGATACAGCACCATCGTGCACCAAATGCATCTGAACGAGAATCTCAAAATCTAATATAACGTGTAATGAGACCGTACAATAACATATTCGTATTAGGAACACATACAACTCTTTAAATACTTAGGTCTTAGAGGTCCTTATTTAAACATTATAAATAGTGATCCACGATCGGTCCATTACATGTTAATAGTATATTATAATTATGTAAACATTGAAATTATAAAATTTCTTTGAACAATTATAACTATGTAGATATATGTAGTATATATACGAGATCAGAACGCACCGGACTGAGCTGCGGTTCTACCCAAACACTAGTATATATGTATGTGCTAAAATATGTAGACTATCCGGATCATGACAGCAACAACTTGAAAGAGTACTTTTTTGGAAGAGCGATTTGAAAATTGAATGAATTTTCAATCAACAAGAAAATATGAAATAAATTAGTTATGAACACCATTTGTATGTTTCCATTAAGAGAATACCATACTCATATGTGTTTTTTCCATCTTAAAAACTTAGGACATACCAAATCTGCATTCACTAGAACTAATCTTGTGTTGTCGGATTTATAAAATTAGAGTAATCTGACCAATCTGAACTTATTTTATCTTATCTTAACTTATGAGTTATGAACATTATCTGTGGCTCCACGGAAGTTTTTTACAGAATTTTAATTTTTGAGCGAGTTCTAAGTTTTTAAATTTGTAACATTTTAAACTGTCATAACTCACTTAAAAATTAAAATTTCGCAAAAAACCTCCGTGTCGCCACAAATAATAACTTTAAGTTCAGATTGGTCAGATTACTCTAATTTTAAATCTGACAACACAAAATTAGTTCTAGTGAACATAGATTTGCTGTGTTCTACGTTTGTAAGACAGAGACAACACATGCGAGAATGGCGTCTTCTTACACTAATATTATATAAAAATTAAAAATGTATTTTAAACTTTTTAATTGGATATGATAAGCAGTCATTTGTCATTCTAAAACTAAATAAGAAATCTATAATGATAAATAATTAAACATCCTAAGAATTTTATATAATTCTTGAGTTTACATTATGATCATGAACAATTAAAAACAGAAAAAATGACGTGGTTAAATAATTTTTTCAATTTTTTTATTTTTCCTTTTTTTGCGTTGTTTCTGTCTTGAACTGGATAGTCGATATTATATTTTAATATAGCTCATAAGAAATAAACGTGATGACTGATGAAATTTTAAGTGCACCTTTGTGCAAGGCTGAAGTAGACACCACCGCAGACCATTCTAGCAGCATAAACATTTAATATTTTATCTACAGAACGGCTGTAATAATACATCAATTTATATACGTACACTGTCGAAGACAACCACTTCGGTTAACCACGATGTTAAGTATAAGTATACACGTATATTTTAAGTAATCGAATTCAGACATGCATTATAGAGTATCGAATGAAGCCATTAGACCATACCGCATAGTAAACATACAGCTAAATATATACAAGCCGTTAAATAAATAATCTATCTCTTCAAGATCCCGATTTTCTCGACGAAAAGAACTTTTGACGTTGTAGCACAAAATTCGTCGGTGTATAACGTAATAAAAATAATAAATGTTAACATCGATATTTACGAGAAATAAGCATACTGATCAATGTTGAAGAGGGAAATAATGATTTCTGACAATTTAGTGCAATATTTACAAGCAATTCTCAGCTCTGTTTTGGTACATTAAGAAAATAATAAGAATTGATTTCTTCAGTGAACTTTAATATTCATTATTTATTTGATAAAATTTAAAATGAACCAACTCTATACTTTGCATAGTGTGTTATTTTATTTTAATTATTATTATTTTCTTATATACATTTACACATTTTTGTTTTATATTATTGTATATTTATTATAAGCTCAACTAAAAATATAGACATCAAATCCAGACTCGTACATAGAACTCTACTCTCTAATACGTTTTCTTAAACACCAGAAGGCGGAATATCACACATCATGGGCGTAACTTGGGCAATTTTTATGGGGGGGCAAATTTTATTTTATATTGATATACCGTATACTGGTATTTAGATATTAATTAAAACACTAAATATACTTAATCAATGGAAACTGAAAAGCATAATATAATAATATTATGTAAGATAAATCTTTATTGTAGCATGTAAAATTAAATGACATGATGGAAAAAGCTTGATAAGATGATGGTTTATTTAATAAAAACATTCTGCATTTCTATATTCTACCTGTTGCTTTATTTTTAAATAAAATGGAATTTATATTTATACATAAATACAAAGATTATACTTATAGATTATTAAAAGTTAAACCTAATATTATATCCTTGTAATACGTCTATGACAATTGAAGTCTTCTACCTCTTTCTGTTGAATCTGCATCAAACTGATCAATAATTGTATCAAAGTTAATTTCAAAAGTTTTTTCAATATGTAAAATAGCCATGTTACTAAGTCTTTCTTGGCCAATCGTGTTTCTTGTAAATGTTTTGAGACGACAAAGAGATGAAAATGAATGTTCACTTGAAGCAAAACTCATTGAAATAGAAAGAAAAATTTTATAAATAAGGTAAATATTATCAAATGAGCCAATCAAGTCTTTTTCTAAATACAAAGTTAAATGGGCTTCAAAATTTTCATCAATATTAGTCGATGAACACATTTTCCCAAACAGTTTTAATTCTGCCTTTAAGTCATCAAAGTTAATATTGTAGGTGTTACAAACTTCTAAAATATCTTCATCCCTTGTGGTTTCTAGTACTTAAACAATTTTGAAGAACGTTATATATTTTTAAATTGTTTTCTGCAAATTCAATCTAAAATACCTTTTTGGTAATATTTTTAAAATTAAAAGTACAAAATACTAAGGGGGGGCACTGCTCCGTTAATTTGTTTTAGAGGGAAAAGTTGTCCCCTCTCGCCCCCCCCCAGTTTACGCCTATGTCACACATATTAACTGAAAGAGAACAAACCCACTAATGTCATTATCCGTATAATCTGCACACACGTAAGTCTATTGAACTAATTAAATCTGAACACGAATTAGACTTTATAGGCAGTTAAAAGCCTAAAACTAACGACTGTATGAAGGTCAGGCAAGTCACAAATTTTGTACACAAAATCAACAAACTTCCGTTTCCAATATTCTTTATCAGTCTTAAAATTAAAATTTCTTTTAATTTCTTTTAATTTCTTTATTTCTTTATTTCAGTTATTATATTGCTTCGGCAAATGGGTTCGATCACACCTCCCGCAATGATCCATATAAAATCTACGTTTTTCAAATGCACGTTTTTATGCGATGAAATGATATATAATGATGTTGTATTGTAGTAATGAAAATTAATAGTTTATATTGTATACCTACAATCTATATAAATATATAAACAGTATTAAGTACTGCAACAAATTTGAAAAAATCAATATTTTATTTCGTGAATATGATAATATAGAAACGTACTATTCCGCTTCCTCAATCTCGGGTATTGCTTTTTTTAGAATGTTGAGTGTTTGAGGAATAAACAAATTGTCAAATCTATTTCTCTCTGGATAAAATTTCGCTATGAAACGCGTAGCACTCACGTCTCACCATGAATAATACACGTGCGTTGTGCCTAGTACGTATATGTATTACAATTTTAAACCAAATAAATAATAAGCGAAAAAACGCAGAGTTTCCTGTTTATAGGACCTTCACCCAAACCTCATTACTGCAGACTGACCGAAAAACGCTCGTATACATTCATCTATCCATGCCTGTATAAACATTTATCTTTTTCCTTCGTTTTCGTATAACCTTTTTTTTATTAATCGTTGTTTTTATATATATATATACAATGGAAGGATACTGATGTGAGTTACGAATCTGCGATTATATCGACGAGTCGGACGATTCATCGAATCGGAAACAAAAGCTCATCAAGACGATTCTTTTTCTTCAAAAATAAATTCGAGATTTTCAAATGTTGAAATAGTTCACTTTTATTAATACTATTAATAAAACCATTATATTGTGTCGAAAAACAGATTTATCTATATATACTTATTTTATGTTAATAGTTAATAGAAATATATGCACATAAATTCTAAAATCATTATGTGCTAAAACTATTATAAATGTAAATATAAATTATCATTCACTGCATGTAGAAATGTTACAAATAGTGATCAAAAATGATATTATTATTAATGTTTCACAATTCTATAAATCACCTTTTAATCCCCGATACACACTATCCAAATCTAAAAACTTAAATTAAAGATTACAAAAAGAACCGGACGGGGACTAGCTATAGTGTGTACAATAGGGGGGGGATGTAGTGAACGTCATTCGTAAGATAGGTTATTATAATGGATATATTAAATCTGAATGCAATGCTAGGTATCATTGCATCCAAAAAATGATTCTAAACGGTGATAATTTGTTAGTCTAGAATAGGTATATATAATATATTGTATGTTATATTTAAAATTGTAATATTATGTCAATATTTACTCTTCAAATGCTTATAAAAAATAATTGTGCATATTTATTTTTATAATTTTTGAACGACAGTAAAAACTTTTGTAAAATCTTCTAATAAAGTTTCAAGTATTTTGTTCCGACGTATTTTTTTTTATCAACATTTATCGATATTTCTAAAATACTTAGATTTTAATTGCCTATAAATAGATCAAAAAAAGTCAAAATACCTACTTCGAAAACTTAACCATGAATAGAAAACGCTAGTATAAACGTTTGATACAAATTTCAAGTGTTTGCAATTTTTTGTTTTTGAGTTAGAGCATTTTAAAAAATATATATTTTGTCATAAAGCGGTTTTCCGTAAAAATTCCTATTTTTTCGTCATTTTTTTTTTTTATGGTTTTTTCCGACGCATTTGAAAAGTATTGAAAAGGTTTAACCTTCGACTTGCCCAAGTATCATCTACATTCACTATCCTTTTAGAAAAGTTGCTGCCTTAATGCCTTATTAAGAAATTAAAGCATTTTTATTACCCCAAAACGTGATGACAGGTACAAAAAAAAACGAACATCATTGTAAAATCAATAGGTACATTCTATCTCTCCGTTCAGAACCCAAAATATACAGCATGTCATCGTCAACGTCAGGGTATGAAAATTTCGCCAATGTCGGTATTAAACAGAAAGACTAGATCATCAAATATGGTTTAATAGGCAACCATCATACACCACGTCAAAAATACAAATAATAATAAATTATGTGCTTTATTGTTGTGATAAATATTCTGTTGCCTATTGTACAATATTTGCTGACTTTTATTGTATTATTTCTGTTCCATACTTTATTATGTACATTACGCCACGTGAAATAATAAATTATTTCGTTCTGTGTGCAGACTATGTATTCACTATTCTCAAATATTGGAAAGACATTATTGTTGTATTTTTTACTTGCATAACCTGATAGACAAGTTTTCTATTAGTCTTTTACACGCCAAAATGTTGAACGTTTCACTAGTGGCGTACTGGCGTGGTGTTAATGCGTCATGTAGTCAATTGTGTAAGCAATCACCAAAAATTTTACCTACCAAGGCACCTCCAATCTATTTTACTAGGTCCTTCTAATTAAACGCTCGACATTAATTTATAAATTATTATAGTATATCAAAAATAAATTTTTATTCTAATTTATATGTTCAATTATGAGACAATTCAATTCTTCGATTTGTTTTCAAGTTAATTAGTCAATATTGGTTTATTACAATTGAAAATCACATATTTATCGTCAATCATCATCATAAAATGATTAATAAAGCTTTTATAGTTAGAATATTTGAAATTTGAATAATAGCCGATGGGCCAATGGATCATTACAGTCGTTAATCGGAGTGTCTTGTGCAACTCAAGTAGTTAATATTATGATGTCGATTATAGGTATTTAATAATATTGTTGAAAATACTATGTATAAATACCACATCCCTAAGTATAACTACACCTATTATCATTGATTATAAATACTATGTAATTATAATCAATGCTATTATGAAGAAAAAAATGTATTTTATTTAATATTGATAACAATATTATGTTGATAATTATATGGTGGTTGGTCGTGTACTCGTCAATCGTCGCTCGATTACTAGGCTTACACAATAATAAATTAATAACATTAAATGTCACCATCCCATGTCCTTTGTACTAATAGTTATTAGTTTATTACTTATTCCTAACCACAAGGCATAATATTCTATTACTAGCTGAATTACCCGTCGCTGCCGGGTTACAATAAAAAAAAAATTGGATAGTTGAATATTTTTATTTATGTATATATATTTAATATTATTTAGTAGATAATATGAAATAAGAATCTACACTCATGTCTCATACACACGTCATTTATCATTGATTATAAATATTATAATATTTATTAAAATATTACATTATTATATTCCACATTATATTACAATATTATAATATTTATAATAATAATTATTATTATATTTCTAGAAAATTCAAAATATATTGTTTACCTAAACGTATGTGTGCTATGGCCTTACGGTGAAGGTTCGAGGCCTCGAGGGACATTTACCGATTACTGAGTATTTTCGGATTGTAATTTTTCGATGATCGAAACGCACAAAGCTCAGACTATTTTATTTTTATATTTTAGAATACCAAAAATAATAACATTTAATAATAATATCAATTACCTAACAAAATATTATATTAAGATTTTATGAATATTATGAAACATAAGTTACCATTGTTATGACTTGGTTTTTTCGTTGGTTCATTTAAAATATTTAAATTGTTAAAAATACATATAACATTAAAATGGGAAGTGTACGCGCCACGCCACTAGTTTTCAGTGTTTTCGTATTATTAGATACATTTGAATAAACGGGGAAAAATCTGGGGTTTTGAACTATTTGAAGTCGTCTCTTTACGATTTATCAATTAACTTAGACTGATAAATATGTATCTAAAAATATATAAAAAACCTATTTGTTCTACACCAAAAAAAAAAACGTTTCGAAAACAAATGTTTAATATTAAAAATATTATAACCTAGGTAATGTCTGCAGTATTGAACTCGATTTCGATTATATAACATAATATATTGTGTTCAGATGTTAGTTATTTTTATAAACGTAAATTTTTTTTTCTGTTAATTGTTGTAAAACTTAATTTTAATTGAAATTGATTCGTAAGTTTCATTTGCATATATTAATTTTGTAAATTGTAGTTATTTCGAAATAAAAAAAGGTTTCTCTTTCATACGGAAAGCTCTCAAATTTTCAATCTACCAGATATTTAATTATACCATTGCTACAGAAAAAAAAAAAAGTAGTTGCTACCATAGTCCATCTGTATAATATTATCTTTATCGGATATAAAAATAAATGATCTCTGCATAGGGTTCGATATTCGATTGTGATTTCGAAGAATTTATACTTGAATAGTATATTTTTATAATCAATGGCATTATCTATAGTTGTATACTTGTATGTATATTTATACATATAATCTAACCATCAGATTCGTTGTACGATGATATAAATTTGTACATGAAGGTGAAGTGAAAAGTATAAATGAAAGTCCGAACACTTCACAAAAATAATAAATATATCGAAGAAATTTCTTGGATATATTTATTATTTTTGTGAAGTTAGAATATATTTTCATCAACGGAAATGTTAGTTTTACAGAAGTTTTAATCATCATTGGTTGGTGGCCGGTGGTTTATTAATTATTATTATTGTAACCGGTGTACGAGACCTGGGTTGCGTGCAATGCAAACATTGCAATAGCGGCCTAGGAGAGTAATATCATCAATGGACAATGGAAATATTTTGGTCAATTGGTAAGGAGAAACTGAAATCGAGTTTCTTCTTCAACATTTTTACCCATATACCAACATTATTATTAGCAACTAAGTAAATTTTATAATAATATAATATAATCCGACATCGGATGTATAGGTACATATTATTGACTAATGGCTATTATTTCGGGTTTATTTTTCTAATCGTGGCAGGCCACACAATCTATAAATATAGTTATTTGACCGGGATTCATTAAAATAAAAAGTTATTACGACGGTGACGGTCTCCGAAGTGGAGAAGTTCCAGTCGAAAATCGCAAATCGCAATGGTTTCAATCATACTTAAAATGAATTTCATTTTATGAAATAAATATCCATAATCGCTGTCGTTACGTTGTATTATTGTTGTTGCGTTATCGGCGTAATAAGCCGAAGAGGGGTTCGAGGCGTGTCGTTCAGACGGAATTTCACGTGGATCCATTTAAAAATAGTCTCTCCTGTGAATGTTTTCCTAGTTTTCTACGAGCCGCCGCCAACGGGCCGACCGTCACTTCGTCACTGATCAATGATGACTGCAACAGTGCAACGCGTGTCCATACGACCAGTGAACTGAATGAACCGACCTGCGAAATTGTTGTCTGTATCCCGTTGAACTTGGACTGTTTGGGTGTGCCCGCGCGCCGCAGTGTCGTTTACTCGGATTTAAATAATCGAATTGATATTATTATTATTATAAACGATATAATAACATCGTCGAGCCAAAGCTTTCTGTGCAAACAACAACCGTCTTGTCGGCTGTCGCGGTACACGTTATCGAACTGCAACGGATTCGTTTCGAGTCCACCAGCGCCCGCCGTGATCGTTCCCGTTACGTGTGACTGCCGCGATCAATCGTACGTACGACAGGTGGTCGGTCGACTTAGCGCCGACGACCGTTTTTCTCCGCGACGAGAACCAAAGTTAGTATAATTTCAAACTATACGGCTTTACATGTGCGCGATTTTGGCGCCATTCGTTTACGGCTTAAATTTTGTCTCTTCGTCGAGCGTAGGTACGCCACATACGGGTCTCGTACGGATGATCGTTTTTAAAGGGCAGATTGTAAGCCATGATTTTCTGTTTCTGTCGTCCATTGCTCGCCTAACTTGGGGATTTAGACGTTTTCTATTTACAATCGATCGATCAATGAATGCGATAGGAATTTTGAAAACTGATTTGAATTCGTTTTGAGGTCTTCGTTAGATCGATAGATTTTCCTACTTTTTTAATTTTGTGTGTCAACATTTCATAAAACAGAATTAAACAAATTTGAAACATAAGAATCAATAAATTCATTTTTGGATATGTACAAAATTTAAATAATATGAGAAAATCGATCCAAAGAATTGGAGAAGAAAAGACTTCACGACGAATTTAAATCAGTTTTGAACATTCTTATCGCATTAACTGATCAATAATGAATAGGTACGTTGGAAATATAAAATATAGAAAACGTCTGAATTCCTATGTTGCGCGGAGTGATAAATAGCGTTAGAATATCATGGTTTACAATCCCCTTAACGTTCAATACATTTCGTTAAAATCCATTCATTATTAAATGTAATTACTAATTTCAATCGCACGACCAAAACGAATTATAAAATTTACTGTTGCAGGACGAATTTCGGACGTTTATCGAGGTCAAAAGTCATCAGGATTACGACTTTACTCACTGTCAAGCCGGTTAGTTAAAACGGTCACGGATTAGCTTTTGTTTCATAACGACAATGATGTATTTAAACCGGGGCCCTTAAGGTACGTTGGGAGGTCACAAGACATTTCATTAATAATATTTTTTTTTTAAAAACCATGTATAGGTACTGATAAGAAATGGAATTGGTCTTATCATGATGTGTGTGTTTATTTTATCTTTCATTGTTTTGTGTCCATTAACAATTTTGACCAGGAGTTCATCACTTTAATATTATATTAATATATTATTTTATATTTTATATATTTTATATTGACAACAAATAAGAAAAAATTAAATAAACATTAAATGATAATAAATACTGTTATTTGTATTGATATTCATATTTTCTTAAACCGCCAAATTTTGTTTTATCAATTATTAGAGTTATCATTTAAAAATGTATATATTGCGGTTCATGCAATTGGCGGCTGCCACATCAGAATTATTATAGGAATGTAGTCCGCCATCTAGTTAATTATATTTATATTTATGTCTATGTGATGTAAACCTTTTAAAATATGAAAAATAATTAATGTACAGCAATGGCATTTATGTTATTAGTGTTTCACTTACTACTAAATTATGAATTATGATTTCCTATTATAATATAATTTTGTATAGAACCACTTCCTATTTAATAAAGAATATTTTTATCATAATTTCAATACTGTGTTTAAGAAGACATTAGTTTTTTGTAGCCCTAATCCCTACGACCCTACTGCTCTTAACCCACAAAGTTATACTATTGCAGAATAAATTCGATTTATGCCGTGTTTGATCAATTTTTTTTTTACCAAAATCCATAACAATGAATATTATTGTTCATTATAATTAATTGGTATTTAATTCAATAGCTAACAAATAGAATTAATAAACTAGGTACCTAAAAATAAATTATGATATATCCATAAATTTTTACAGGGGTTCTTATTTTCTATTATTGTCTTTTTGTCCAAACTTGAAAGGATACTGGCTGGCAGAAGATACCTTTAACCGCTCTGCATTAAAAGTACCTATATTGTAGGTAATGTGTATATTTATAATACCTATATGCCGAACTGTAAACGTTGTATAAGTTGTATTCATAACACTCATCAGTCATCAATAGTAGTATAAGTACTTATTTTATTATAGTAACGTGTTTTTTCTTTAATACTGCATATCAGGACAAGATGATGCTTTAAAGTGGAACCCTACATCTATATTATAAATTATTTCAAATTGAACTATTTTTTTTTTTATTAGAAAAAATAAATGTTGTTTGATTCAATATTAATTATTGAATATCTTGTATAATAATTTAAGGAATCATAATTTATAGGTGACATTAAAATTGAATGGGAATAATGAAAATTGTATTTAGCAGATTTTATTTTATTACAGTAAAAAAAAAACTTAAAAAGATCAAAAACCCTAATATTGTTGATGGTTTGCACATTTCTAAGTATTTTTTTGTTATCATTAATATAAAGACATAAGTACTGATCTGTGTATATTTACTGATTTAATTTTTTAATACTTGTATAAGTATTGGATGTTCATGTTATATAAATATATACAATCCTAATTTTATTATTAATGCTAACTATGATTTAAGAATAATTTTTCTAAATAAATATTTAACTAAATAACGAACAACATTTAATAACAAATACAATAAGTATTAAAACATAATACCTACTTATTTAAATATAAACATTTTTTATTTTAGATAGTGCACAATGTCTTCATCATGGAATAAATCTGACATGGAAAGATCAATGTCTGTTCAAAGTAATTTTTTACCTCCAACATTCATGCAAGCATTTTCTATTGATAAAGAATATGCAAAATGTATAAAATGTAATTTTCTATGCAAAAATACAGCATGCAACACTTTTTTCCATTTGACTGTATGTAATGGGTCACTGGTAGAAGAGAAAATTCAAAAGGATTTTAAACTGAATTGCCTGATGTGTAATTTTTCAACCAAGAATATTGATGTTTGGATAAATCATTTATTTCATCTTCAACATATTTCAGTACTAAATCCATATTTGTATGTGACTAGATATTCTTACGATTGCGATTTGTGTAAAACTCATTATTACGGCAGTGAAGATGAAATACTGAAACACCAATGTAAACCTAAAGCATTATCAATGTTATCTAAATTCATGGTCTATGCTTATTATCATTTTGACATTAACAATAAACGCATGCTGTATTATTGTGCACATTGCGAGCATTACTCTTATACTCTGACTGATTTGCATGTAAAGAAACGCTGTAAAGCCATAAAAAAGCAAGACTTTGTGTGTAATATGTGTTTAATAACTTTCTATGGTTTTTGCGAAGACACATTTTCAAACCATAAAATATCTTTTCAGCATCTAGCGTTGTGGTGTTTAAACAGTGACAAAAGTAAACCGAGAACACTAGCCTCTATGAATTGGAAACTGCCATCGTACATGTCTAACTTTTTTGTAATAAGCAAGATACTGAAAGGAGTTAGTTGTAATGTGTGCAATGAAGTGATGGAACTAAAGTATGATTGTATTTATAATCATTTTATTCAATGCATTTCTTCCAGGGACATTTCTGAAAATGACAAAAACACACCATTGCATTCACTGATTTGTAGTGTGTGCGATTTCCAATATTCTTCACCTGAGGAAGACTTATACAAAGATTGGGTACAACATGTTATAAGTTTAGATCATTTAAAAAAAACGGTAGAAAAAAGAAACAGATATAAACTATACACATACTACTGTTTTGTTAGTGAAACTGTGTACTATGGAACAGAAAGTTTCATGGTCCAAAATATATTAAAAAAAAATTCAGATATTGGACGTTTCTTATTTGTGTCTGAAGTAATGGCTCTAGTGTATAAACGTTCTAATACCTATTCATGTAAAATTAAGGGTAAAGTGTTATACATTTGCGGATTCTGTGAAAGTTCTACAGATGATCAGTCTGAATATTGTGAACATGCAAACATCGATTCAAATCCAATATTTAATTGTTCCAGCTGTTTAGTGGTATTCAATGTTAAATCTGATTACATCGAACATCTCATCAGTAGTGACCATATAATTCTAAGATATTTCAAACCCAATCAACGAAGCGAGTTTAAAATACTGGAACATTCTATGAACACATTACAAATGAACATAAGTGATCTGATCAAAAGCGACGATGACATGAATGCATCATTGTCAGATACAAGTAGTCTTGATGAATTAATGTTTATCCCATACTCTGATTCCGTAGAAACAGATTGCCAAGACCAAACTAGTGAAACATATTACAGTCCATCCTCAGAATATGCTGAAAATGAATTATGTATTAACAATGAACAGTCACAGTCACAACTAATAGAGCAGTACACAGAGTCATATAATCCAGAAATAGATGTTTCAAATTTTATAGAAAAACTCTCTTTACAATCAAAAAAGTCAGCTTTTAACAATCATTTAAGGATGAATTTTGAGTTATTAAATCAAATGCCATTAGTTACGAATGTTTTTATAGAATTAAAGTCGTTTTACTGCATAGTTTGTGACTTAGTTCATTGTGATTTGCTCAAGTGGACCCAACATATAAAAGAGTTTCATACGCAACTTGATCTTTCAGTATCTTACTGTGCTGTTTGTCAAATTTACCAAACCGGTACTTCCATTAGTATCAGCAAACATGTAGAAACTGTAGAACATAGTGTGATGGTAGAGTTTCAAGAATACATGAAAAATAATAAACATTCAGTATTCAGTAATGTAATTAACGATAATAATGCTGTTAAGGATAATATAATAGACAGCAAAGATTGCAAAAATAACACTAAGGATTCCTCCAATGCTAATAAACAAAAAAAGAACATTAAGCTGGGTGTGGTGTCCAAATCTCAAGAGTGTACTCAAAATAATGAAAAGAGATGTTTGGTGAATAACAATATTAATAGATTAAATCATGAAGTTTCGACTACTGCTGATGTTAATCCATTAGCTACCGAAAAAGACGAAAGTCAAATAAACAATAACATTTATATTGAATTCAAAGGTGAAAATTAGTATTTTTCTTTAGTTATTTAAATAATCATGATAACATTCCCTCGTAGTATATGCTACAACACTATAGGGTTCATTCTTTGTCAGAGGCGGCTTGACATTCTATTTTATGGTTCACTGAACCACCAAAAAACTAAGGGTGGATGTCATTTTTAATAGACAATCATTAGTGCTTGGTAGCTGGTAGTCGGTGGATATGTTATATAAACATGATTATTTCATGACCTAGTAAAAATAAATAGTTAAGTAGATACTATAATAACATAAATTTTACTAACACTATAATCCTGAAATTATAGTTTTTCAAGTGTAATTTTATGGTGGGTGGGTGGTATTAATTATTCTTGAACCACCAACTGAATAATGTCAAACCAAGTCTGTTTATTGTTTTATAGAAAATTATTCAGATCAGTGTTGGGAATTATTCTTATATTTAAACATCCAAGTTCAGTGTTATTTTGATTAAAAACTGATATTTTTCATTTATACTTTACATTTAATTAATTATATTTACTATATATATTAGGTACTTTTATTCATAAATATCATTGTTTAAATCAGACTTTATCAATAGTTTAAATCAATTTTTATTAATAATTTAATACTAAATTTTATAAATTATTATGATATTGCAATTAATTAGTATAACTAATTTGTTATTACTAGTCTAAAGAATAACTAAATTAAATATAAATTCAAATATATGAATATGTTTTTTCATAAAAATATAATAGCCACAAATCAAAAACATTTCTAAATGTCAAATACCACAGCAAATGTTGTATAATGGAAAAAAAATGAACTCATTTCACAATCCAGTCAAAAGTTTTAAATTTTGAAACTCAATTTTTCTGATAAACATAAAAATCACATTGTTTGGTTTAAAACTGTCTAAAATAAGTTAAATTATTTAGTGAAATATTTCAGTAAAAATAAAGTTATTTTTTTGTGTTACATATACAATAAATAGTAGTTCAGTAATGCATCCTACTAAGTATATATTATGTTTATATTTTTAGATGTTAATGACAATCTTAAAAGAAAAAAGTACCGTTTATTAAGAAAATTGCTTGAAGATAAGTATGGAGGTTTTGAAAAAATTTCACACACAAGCGAATCATACATTATACTTTTCCAAACAATGTAAGCTGTACTTTTTTTTTTAACTAAAAACTAAATGATACATCCTACACTTTTATTAATTTTAGGAAGCAAGTTGACCGTCTTATTAAGGATAAAAAAAAGTTAAAAATTAAGCATGGGTTTACGTTTATTGTAGTCTTTAGAAATTGTAACGGTATAATCAATAAATTTGTACTTATTAAAAAAATATTGACTGTAATTTGATGTAATTAATGATTATTGTTTTTAGAAAAACTCAAAACTAATGATTTTATGAACGATTGGTGTATGATGTGTACACAGATTTCCAATCAATTGGATCAAATAAATGGACAGAAATCGCTAAGCAAAATCAATGAATTGTGCGAATCTATAAATAGTTTAAGTATTAAATTAGGTTCATTCCATGTTGATCTGTTTGGTTCTCACGCTTTTGGATTAGCCACCGAAAAAAGTGATGTGGATTTATTTTTAGAAATAGGTAAAATATAATTTTTCCCAACAATATTACCCAATAGATTTTAGAATCCGTAATTGGAATGCTAATAGTTGAAAATACTAACAACTAATGTTAAATGTCATCATTGTCTGTAAATACCTATCAACGGTATTTTTTATAATTGAGTTTATTTAAATACAGACTTATTAAACTTTGATTAAGTGTAGTTTAATGTCATTGCTTATTTGATGTGTATGCTCAACATATTTCAGTTAAGGAATAATGACGGTCCTTAAGAATTGACTTGTAATATTGAAATGATCTGTATATTACTGATGAATTTGTTCGCAGATGGTACGTCTGATTGCGAAATCAGTAGAGCAGTTAGTCTGGTGAAAAAGTTTGCTCGCAAGATGCATTTTAGACATGAAGAATTTAAAAATGTGACAATCTGTGACACTTGTGCCCTAGTACCCATTTTAAAGTTTTACCACACCCCAACAAACTTCAACTGTAACATTTCTTTTAGTGGTGGTTTGGCCTTGTACAATTCTGGATTGATCAAGTATGTGTGAGTTTTGTGACGAGGTAAAAATAATTATTATCTACCTGTGCCTCTATTGTTTCAAGTTCTTATCTGTCGATGGATCCTACTGTGAAGTGGCTAGCATGCGTTATCGTTCACAATTGGGCGGTGAAAAATAATTTAATCGATAAAAATATGTTCTCCAAGCATCAATTAATATGGCTTGTATTATTTTACTTGATGGAAGAAAGTGTGATTCCGCCATTATTTGAACTTATGAAAGCCGCTCCTACCAATGATCATAAAATTGTTGAAGGTAGGTCAATTAAAATACAATTGAGTGCTTTTAATTTTTAAACAATTTGCCTAATACCTATTTCTATTGCACAGGATGGGACTGTATATTTGGAGAATGGTCTGTCAACATTAAAATCCAGAATCATCCGAAACTGCTATTGGGCTTTTTCCAATATTGCACCAATAAAATAAAATTTATGAACTATGTATTGTGCACATTTACAGGAAAATGTTTCAAAAAAGACAAGTTTTTCAAAAAATTTTCCAAGGTGCCTGAAATCAATGAAACCCAACGAACAATGTTCAAAACTTTTCAATCAAATATTAGTTCAAACTTCCAAAATAATAATCATGGATTGGCTGTACAAGCCCCATTCAATTTGTCACACAACTTAACCAAAAATATTCATGTTGATAAATTAACCAAATTCTGTAATGTATGTGATAAAACAATAACACTTTTAATAAATACTAAGTGTCTTAATACATTTTAAAAAGAACTAGTTTATATTTTTCAAATTTGGTAATATAATTATTATGATTTTTATTTTTTTGTATATAGAATATTTGAAGCTAATATTTATCAATATATATTGTATATATTGTATATATATATATACACATAGATTTTGGTATATCTGAGATCAATAGACTTGAAAACTACAATATCTATTTTAGGTGGTTTTATTTTACTTTCAGAAGGTTCATAGCTCTTGAAATCTTACCACATCCAAAATGTTTTTATGTTACCCATTCATGTTATTAACATTATTTTATGATCCTACAAAATACAATATATATTTTCAGATAATTTAATTTATACTTCATTTGTTAGTAGCTTGATAGGGATTTTTTTTTGAGAGGTCTATGCCTGCAGCCTCACCACGTCCCATCACCTTATGTGTAAAGTAGATTATACTTTTGAAAAAAGATATTTAACATGATAATTAAAGTAAGTCATGAAGCGAAATGTAGCAAATTTTATGAAAAGATAATGAATAATCACAAATACTCATCTTAGAAAAATTCGATACTTTAATCATTAGGTAATAATTGTTTTTGATTAGAAATAAACCTTCCCAATAAATTTTACTAAATGAGATAACAAACAAACTGTTTGGTTGAATAATTATCATTTACATTAATAAATAAAACTTAAATGAACATTTTTAATAAGAACATAAACACAGATAAAAAGGAAAATTTGCTTATCAAATTGTTTTTTATTATTTTATTGTTTTGAATATGATAATAAAATTATATAAGTATAAATATGTATTAAGATAAATGATTTAAGCATCTTAAAACATAAAGTTGGCATAAAAAAGTTGAAAACATGGTTAAAACTCAAATGAGGAACTATGATTCATTATTAGAGAACATTTGAAAGTCAATATTCATTAAAAAGAAAAATTAATTTGTTATAACATTTAGATTAGATTAATAAAATAAAAGTAATAAAATTAAAACTACATTTAAGGCATACTACTAGTTTTGAAGTCACCATAAAGAATTGTGATGGAATTTAAGATCTCGTTTCACATAATTTCCATACTTGTCAGTTTGGAATGCACCCTTTTCAAGATGTGGATTTTCTGCTTTGAATTGGTTTTCAACACTAAGTCATTTAAAAATTGTGAATAAATATATGAAATTAAATAATATAAATAAGTTAATACTTACAATTCAGTATCTTGATTATACTTATGTTTCACAAATGCAACATCACCTTCACCTCGTACAATCTATGGATTGACAATAATTATTAATTTCATAACAAAACAAATTTTAAAATAAATACATACTTCACCCATTGAGTCATGATGTTTATGAGCTCCATGCCTTCCAAACATTAGCTGTTGTTGATAAGCTGATGCTCTGTAAACAATGTATAAAAATATAGTATTATAAGTATATAATGTGCACAAATTAACATTAAAATGTGTTTACCTATTTCCTGAATTGTCATGGTTCTTTTCATTCACTACAATTTAAACAGTTTATTAACAATGTATTACTCACTTTAATTATTACTATTAAAGAAATTAAGTTAAGTTCTTACAAGCTTCATCAAAAAATTCCTCAAAGATCACAAAATTGTTACCCTGATTTACTAATTTAGATAGTTGGAAATGCTTCCACATGAACTGCAATAGCTTTTTAGTTGGCTTGTCAATAGCCAAATGTTTAGCTTCTAAATTGATATCCTTTAAATATTTAGAAAGGTAATTTTTCCTTTATTGTAAATATGAACAAATTAATCTCAAAAAGAAAAACCTTTTCCATAGTACCTGTAACATATTTTGGATCAAACGTTTCCCATAACCTTTACGCTGTTTGGACTCATGAATGTAAAAATCCAATAAACAGTACACCATGGCTTCAGATCGAGAACCAGCTTTATTGTAGAGAAACAATTTTTTCCATCCCATCTTCAAGATTCCAACAACAGTAAAATGCCTGGACAAAGATATTAATGAAATAGTGAAAAATCAAAAAAGTATGATGAACATATTCAAATTATGTTTGTATTAGAAACTATTACCCTGGTTTATTGTGTTCGGTCATCATATAGATGATGTGATCAGATTTGATGAGCTTGTATGCACTTGTAATAGGTGTCTTTAACTCCTGTGCTACTGCTGATGCCTTACCCATATCATCGATGATCTTACCCAGATAATTTTTCAAACTGTAAAAAGAGCACAGGAATATTATGTTAGGAAGAAAAATAAAATCAGTCCATGTGGAAAGTTTAGCTAATATATTTCTAAAGGGAGGATTAGGGTGATAAATCGATTTTATTTTGCCACCCTAAGTGAGTGTTGCAACCAGTTTTCCATATCGATCATCAGCATTAAACAACCGGGACAAATATTAATCTAAGCTGTGATGACATAGTAAGTAATTGAAAGTACAGCCAGAACCTAACACAATTACCACGGTGCTTGCAGTACTCACTCGTCGTTTTCCTCGTGTCCTATTGGCATCAACTTGTTGTCGACTTTCAACATCTCGGTGGCCACATTCTTGACGTTGAATTGGAACTCCATGGCGTGTGGACAATGGAGTAGATTTGAATTGTTTTCAGTTTAGTGCTGGTCGCTGTTCACTGGTACGAGTAACACGTTGTTGGCGTTAAGACCCGCGGATATGTCCGTCTGTTTGATGAAAAGCAAAATGAAAAAAATAAAATACCAGAATAGGAGAACAAGGTAGCGTCGGTCTCGGTACTCGATGACTCGATGGCTAAACTATAAATGCAGTTGCAGTAATGCACTAAAATGTTAAATGCAATTTATTACAGATGGTCGCCGCTTCGCCAGAATGCCAGTTATTCAACAGTTTTATTTCGTGTACGGCGTGCGAGTACCAACACAATATTATTATAAATAATACAATGGTGCCGTGCGTGGAAAGTAAGGGGAAATAAGAGAATAAAACGACCTTTGTCCACCCTACTGTGTTCCATGTTGATAACGCCCGACATCGACAGCCGAGAACCGTCGACTTCACTTCTGGCAACTCTGAACCGACTCTCCTGAGTCCTGATTCCACACGACCACACTTGACGTCCTGAACCAACGCTGCTAATGTGTCTTACCCATCGGACACCGCCCACCGGAACTTAGGTACCTATTAGCTATTACTTGTATATAGCTGCGATACAATATACGACTGAAATTGGTTTTTGTTGTTTTTATATGTTTTCGTTCAATAATCGTCATAAGAAACAAACTATATTTTAAACAGTGACTAATGAGTTACTTGATCTTTGAAATTTGCAAGGGCACGTATTAGAAACTTCTATGTGGACATATAGTCCATCGAAATAAAACGTTTAAAATAAATCCCCAATCGGTTTACACAGCAGATCATTTTACATTTATTAATTTAGATTTTATTTTAAAGTTTCACGTTTACTTGTATCTACAAAACATTCATTAACCTATACTACTATACCTAGCTGACCGGTCAATGTTTTCTATTGCTACATTTCATTACATTAAAATCAAATTATTATTTATTGTTTGTGTACATTTATAAATTTCCGCAAACGGGTAATTACATTTTACATAAGTATAAAGTGATTATTTAGAAGAATTTTAGGCCGTTATATTTTTCGAATTATAATAATGATTTGTAATCATTTGGCACGGTTAATAGTAATTACATCACAACAATGTAAATTATATTTGTTGAAAATGAATACTTCATAATTCATATATTCATGATCATAACCGACTGCGGACCGTAACGGTTATTTATTATATGAATTCAAAAACATTAAAACATTGTTATCTGATTCAATATTTTCCTAAAAAAAAAAAATAATTATAATTTCTTTTTATTATATTTAATATCGATGCCAATACGTAATTTTTTGGACTGTGAATTGTGATACACTGGCACCCAGTGAGGTAACGTGATCGTAATGAATAATGATTGTACTATGTTTATTATTTAATTTTGAATATTTAAACCATGATTTCCAAGTAAAAATGTTTACTTTTGATATTATAAAATTAAACATACCTATTTTTTATAGTCAAAATTAGTTTTATATGCTGACAGCGTCACAGCGATTTTGAGAATTGTACACAATAATCATAATATTATAGTGTATTTGTGTACAATCAAATATGGACTATGACATATGAGTTATGAGTATGAACCACGATTTAAGATAATCTTTAATCGTGGTATGAACTATTAATATATATTAAGTCAAGCCAAGACTCGTAATGTCCGTCGTCCGTAATTATTATTGATTATTATCTATGCCGAAAAATTAAAACGAGTAATTAAAAACTGTTTTCATGTGTTTTTATTTTTCTAATAATTTTAAAAATACGTATCCTTTACAGAATTAATGGAGGAGGTAATTTTCTCTAAAATTAAAAATATCGTATTCGCCCACCAAAGTACCAAGATCATATAACCCTCGGTAACCCCCCCACCCAATCAATTACTATGGTCTACTCTAAATAGCCTAAAGTTTAAACCATAGAGCAACGGTTCTCAACTCATGGGCCGCGGACATCGTGGAACTAGGCCGTGAACTATCATGAGTTCATGACTATAACGTCTAAATTTGTGTTTAAAATAGTACTATTAGTTATTATATGTTTTTAATGTATAATAAGATTTGTTGGTTATAATAATATTTAAACAATAATAATAATTACCCAACTAACGCTAGATTTTATTAAATGTAGTTTATTCTGATGTAATTCGTAAACGTTTATTATTAATATCTATTATTTATTATTGTTATTGTATTTTAAATTTGAAGGGATTTTCGATAATCTATCTGTTCTGTGTTAGCGAACTTTTTCCACTAACATTTATATAACAATTACTTGTGTGGAATATTCTATTAAATTTTCAAGTATTTTGTATTAGTCAATTTTTTTTTATCACCGATTATAAAAAAAAAATGTAAAAAAATTCGAATTTCTTAAATGCCTATAAGTGGCTTAAAAATCAATATAATATTTTGAAAAAAATATGATATAAAGGAAATGCCTATCTTAACAACTGGTGAAAATTTCAAGTTTCTGCGACTTATACTTTTTGAATTGTAAGAAATATTTAAAATCATTTAACCATAAATCGCTGTTTTATGCAATTTCGTAAAAATTTAAATTTCAAATGGTCATAAAATTTTATCCTTTTGGTCCGGTAGAAATTTTTTTTAAAGATTTTTGAAGAGTAGCTTATGGAAACAGAAAAATTTTTATGAATTTTTATCTACAAAATAACTTGCAAATTATCGTGATTTTGACACATTTTATACAAATTTGAGCTTTATGGGCTTATAAAAAAATATTTTCTAGTGAGAATAAGTTTAGCTTATTATAAACCTTGTATTAAATTTTCGAGAGTTTTCGGCCAGCCAATTAAATTTTATAGTTGTTTAAAAAAAAAAAAAAATTACAAAAATCGAAAATTTAAATTGTCTATAAATAAGTCAAAATACTTTGAAAACTTATCCATATATAGAGAACATCAATATAAAGATTTGGTGATAATTTCAAGTTGTTGCGGTTTTTCGTTTTTGAGTTAGAGCATTTTAAAAAAATGTAGTTTGTAAAAATGTGATTTTGCGTAAAATTTTCCGTTTTTTCGTAATTTTTTTATCGTTTTTTTCGACTTTTTTTAAAAAGTATTAAAAAAGTTGGATTTTTGACTTGCCCAAATACCATCTACATTCACTTTCCTTTCAGAAAAGTTGCTGTTTAAGAAAATCGAAGCATTTTTACTGCAAAAAAGATGTCGTCAGACACAAAAATAAAAAAAAAAAAAACATACATCATTGTAAAATCAATAGATTCCATCACTCCGTTCAGAATCTAAAACTACATTATTATATACCCATTTTAGACAAACATATTAACTCCGTTCAGAATCGTTATTCGTATACAATGATATTTATCATTGCATTCAAATTTAACAAATCCATTGTAATTATGACCTATCCTATAAACGAGTTGCACTCCACCCCCCACTGTACAGCAAAGCGAGGCCCACCCGTTTTTTTTTTTTTTAAATAAATATAGAAATTAATTGTACGTGGAGAATGATTTGAGTCTGTCTGTCCAGTTTTAATTCAGATATTGACTCTCTTGTGGAGGACAAGCAGTATCAAAAATTTCATTAAATTTTTCAAGTTGTAATTAATTATAGTTTAAATAAAGGTTTTTTCTAAAAAAACTATTAGTTTTTAATTTATTTTGTAATAAGTTAATAACCGACGTATGTAAATAATAATGTTTATAACATTTAATGTTTAGCTATTATAGTGGGCCTCAAAGATTTTTTTACAAATTTGGTGGTCTTCACAGGGCACATCTAAAAAGGTTGGTGAGGATCGTTGCCATAGACTCTAATATAATATTACTTTATACCTTCAAACGCATTGGTGTAGAACGGAACGACGCATGCGCACTGTATACACCCTTCTCCGTTCGCTCACGCGTTCCTCCGGACTCCGGCTCGGTTTTCTGGTACAATACTTTAAGAGAAGCAAGATGGTAGCCGGATAGTGTCAGTGTTTGTGTCTGTTAATCGTACGCAGTGCTTATATTTTTATAGCAATCATATTTTTATTCGTCTAATGTCTAATTTTTTCAGCTATCTGCTTGTGTTACTGACTACTGTAATAATTCGTGAAAAAATTATTGTGCTTGAACTGCTTGAGAATAAAAGAACTTAAACATGGCTGATCCTGATCATTGGGTGGAAGGTGATAAATCTACTGATTATATTATTATTTTAGATTAGTTAATACTTATTAATGTTATTTATTTATTATACTATATCCACACAGCAATCAAATGTACATTTTAATTTGGTTCCTTTATACAATGTTGAATATACATTTCGGTATATAGGTACATTAAGTATGATAAAACATGTTAAATATTTAAGCTTTAGGTTTATATTAATGAAATAAAACAAAAATGTGTAAATGGTTAATACTCGTAAATGTATATAAGAAAAATTAAAAAAATATATACAAAATTAATATATATATACAACCAATTTAAGTATAAAAATGAATTGAATTATGTGTATTAAATTATTCAAAATAATTATTTATAAAAATTATATTGTATTCACTTCTGGCGGGTGAACTGACACCCACAGGTTTTTTTTTCATCCATGTTACCAAGGTAGTTATCAAAATTACTTAAACCCCGGTTTGGTACATAGTGGTAAGTAGAACTATCCCGGCTATCAAAGATTACAGTATTGTATATCATTCTAAATATTATAATGACTTGACTTTATACCTTGTTAAACCTTCTTTTGAAAACGCGAACCATTTTATAAAACCTCGGAAAAACGTAGTTTTTTTTAGTCGATAAACTCAGACATAATTTACAGCCGTGGTATTGTTACAAAAATAGATTTCAATTATTGTTTATTATTTCGATATCTGTTTATTAGGTCAAATTGAGAAATAAAAACATAAACGGTATAACCATGACATGCCTTTTAAGTTTAAGCTTTCATCGAGAACTGTTTTAAATAAAATATGGTCTTCAGTAAATTTGAGTGATGAGTGTTCACCCACCAATAACCCGGTTGTCATTTTTCGATGTGTCTTCCACCCTTCCCCTGTTAGTACTGCTGTGATCCTCTAGGTAGGTCCCGTAGTTAACTTGTTCGGTAGTGTGAGATACGTAGAATAATGAATATTAAGTGTGAATTCTTATATTTCCGTTTGTTGAGTCGTTAAATGTTTTTATAATGAGTTTCTTACTATACTACATAATATATTCTTAATATTACACGAATGACACTTTGTTGTAACTAAGATCGAAACACGACTGATGACGCATTACTCGAGTCGGTCGTTCGATGGTTATCCCAAAATGCGTGGTCAGCATTTTAGTGTACTGTACACTGGGTATATACACAATACATATTATAATAAAGGGTATTAATAATATGACATAATTTAATTATTATAAATAGTATAGATTGTTTAAAGATATAATTAAGTATAATTGTGGTATGTTGGTAATCGATGATTAATAATATAATTGACATGAACATTAAATGACATTATGATATGAATTATAATTTAATTATTGTAATACAGGATACAGTAAAGTTGTTTGGCATATAATTCCTTAATTGTAATTGATGATCATATTATTATCTTCCTATATAGTGAGTTTCTTGCAGTCTGCAGAGGTTCCCCACTAGGGTGCAGCCAAATTAAATTAAGGGTGTCGTGTAATTATTATCTAGTATTTTCTTATTAGTCATTAATTTTAAGAATATTTAAGAATAAACTAATATTACATATATTTTTCACAATTTCAAAAAAGAAAAATTGGTTTCTATATCTATTTCATTAGCGTGGATCTGTTTAATGCTCAATAATGATTACCTATTGATTAGTGAACTTTAACGTTTATTGTATAATCTGTAGTGATACTTTAATGTTTAATCTTTTTTTAATTTCCCTACTAAATTGTTTGCCTTTGCTATTTAAAACTATAATTACTAATCAGTATGATATTACCCAATGTCCATGGGACTACTATAAAATGATCACACCACTATTCAATTACGATATAATAAGTACAAAATTTGTATTTCCTACTAAAGGGTGCCTTATAGTTTTATTTAAAAATACTTTAGGGTGCCGCGAGTTGAAAAAGATTGATAACCTCTGCTTTATTGAATTTCTACGTATTTAAAATAATTAAAAACTTTGTGGATACTGGATGCGAATTTGAAAGAAATTGACTTCACATACTCAAGTCGATTTATAAACTTACCGACAAAATAACTAAACTGGAAAAACTACTTTTTACATCGTAGATTAAGACTTGAAAATTGAAACTTTACAAGAAGTTACATTAGAAAATGTGTTATTATTACCTATATAAATAAAATCCAGGCATGTAGGTATTAATATATTATATGAATATAACTGATACATTTATAGAATATAAATAAATTAGTGGTGTTCGCAGGTGGGTATCAGGCCATCAGGGAGATATGACACCTCCTAAAATAGTTTAATGTATCTTTTTAATTATGAGACGATGACTAAGAGATTTTTCTATTAAACAGTTATTATTATCAATTAGATTTAAACTGATTATACTATTTTTACATGAGGAAACGATTTTTTAAAGTTACGAGAAAAAAAAAGATTATCTATTCATGTATATACCCACATGGCCACATGACTACCCCCTTGAAAAAATCATACGACGCCACTAATATAAATTGTGTAGGAATTGAATATACTAATATATCTTCTATAATTCTGGATATTATTGCTCCTATAGGTATATAGTAAAAAAAAAGTAAACATCAAATAATAATTTTCATGTTTCTTTTGTTTATAGACTGCAAAGTATTATCGTTTAAAACAATTGATTTTTTTGCCGATTGGTGTACGATGAGCGCACAGATTTCCAGTCAATTAGATAAAATAGATGAATACAGATCACAAACTAAGGTCAACAAATTATGTGAATCTATACGTAACTTAAATGTTGAATTGGGCTCATTCGATGTTCACGTATTCGGTTCTCAAGGTTATGGATTTGCAAACGAACAAAGTGATGTGGACCTGTATTTAGAAATAGGTAAAAGACGATTGTGCCAAATAATTATAATTATCCATTAGATTGTTATAGGATAACAGCGTTACTATATTAATATAAATTATATTATTATATTATACTATTATATAGGTAGTTCAATTATTTTAAATCCTCATTTAAAAATACTATATTAAGTCTCCTTAAATATGGACGAATTACCTATTTGATACTAAGACATTTTGGTGATGAAATAATTACGGTCCATAAAATTATGAACAAACAATTAATTTACCTGTTAATAATAGAAGTGATCTATTCATAATTAATGATTTTGTTAATTTATTGTGTTCGCAGGTGACACATTTGATGGTGACAAATCTGATGATATTGCAAACAGAGCATTCAGTCTGGTGACCAAGTTTGCTCAGCAGTTAGATTTAAGACCTGAAGAATTTAAAAACATCATAAAAATCATTGACGTCCGTGTGCCCATTGTAAGATTCTACTACGTACCGGCAAACGTCAGCTGTGACATTTCGTTTAATGGCGATTTGGCTTTGTACAACTCTAAATTGCTCAAGTATGTGATACCACAGTGCACGTTTTGTGACATATTTTTAAATTATTTTTATCCGCCTCTGTCCTCGTTGTTTCAGAACTTATCTATCGATGGACCCTATAGTGAAGTGGCTAGCATGCGTTATCGTTCAGAATTGGGCTGTGCATAATAATTTAATCGATCCAAATATCATGTTTCCCAGCTACGCGTTGATATGGCTTGTATTATTTTACTTGATGGAAGAAAATGTAGTTCCACCATTGGTCAAACTTATTAAAAATGCTCCCGCCAACAATCATAAAATCGCCGAAGGTACACTTACATGCACATCGATTGACGTGCTCGATTGACCAATTTTAAACTATATTTTTTTTAAATCTATATGTCTATTTTAGGATGGGACTGTACGTTTGGAGAATGGTCCGGCGGCATCAAACATCAGAATCGACCAAAATTACTGTTTGGCTTTTTTCGATTCTATGCCGATAAAAGAAAACTAATGGACAACGTACTGTGCACGTTCACGGGAAAATGTATGAAAAAGAATAGTTTTTTCGAAGAATTCAGCGAGTTGCCCGAGATCAATGGAACCCAGCGTGCAATGTTCAAATCACATCGATCGGATGTTAGTTCGAGTTTCCAAAACTATCACGGCTTGGCTGTACAAGATCCATTCAAATTTTCGTACAACTTAACAGTAAACATTTTTGGTAGTAATTTAACCGACTTCTGTGAAATATGTGACAAAACGATAATGACGTTGAGAAAAACCAAGTGTTGTAATAAGTTGTAAAAAGGAATGATTTATTTTATTTTTATACATAAGAAAAAATTAAAATTTTAAAAACTTTATAAATTAGGTAATAATAGAAATAATTATAACAAAAATGATTAATAAGCTTAGACTAGTTTTACGACCTAATAATTTTATAAAAACAAGTTTGTGAAATAATGATGATAGCCTTTTCATTTTATAATGTATATAGATAGTAGGTATTTATACAATTTAATTATTTCTTCTCTTACGTGCCTATTATAATTATTTGTTAGTGCTTGGTTATTATGGTCGTATAACCAGTCTATATAAGCTTATCATTTTTTTTATATAGGTATAATCAATATTGTTATATATTAAATACTAAAAGTTTTTTATAAACAAATATGATTCATTAAACATTTTTATTATTTTTTTATATTAGTTTCTACTACCTATATTAAAGTATAAATTATTTTGAATAAAATTAATTCTTTTTTAGTTTTCATATTTGTATTGAATTTGGTTGTATGGTTGTATATCGTAAGATTTCCCCTTTCTCGTTTGTAATAGCGTGAACTACAATAATAGTTCTAAATTTCTGAGTTTTACTGATTAATTTTATATAAGCTAGGTTTTACGGTGATCAATCAGTAATAATCGGTCTGAGTTTCGGATTTTTACTAATGATTAATCTAGGTTTAAATGGTGGAATCTTAGGTTTTATTTTTATTTCTGTTAACTTTTTCCAACATTATACCTGTGCCTATGTCTGTTTTTGCTGCACGGATATCACCCTTTAACCATGTTCAAGGGTCTTTGGACGATTCGTGTAAAGCTAAGTTTTAATGTGTTACCCTAAACGAAATAGTACAATATTTTTATACTAATTAGTAATTATTATTTATTATAAACTGTTATATCGTGTTCGCGGGCCGCTTAAAATCGTTACGCCGGCATCAGGTTGCCAACACCTACTGGTTGCTGTAAATTGTAATCATAGGAACTCGGAAATATTTACCAAGTACTTATATCAGCACTTTATAAGCGTTTGGTAATTTTCGAAAAATTTTACGCACCAAAATTTTCCTTATTAAGGGAATTGTATTACATTGAATATTTCTGTACAACTGCATTAATGTCAGTCCTGTTATTTACTTTGTCCCATTTGGCTCTTTAACCAAGTTTTTAATCTAAAAAGCGAGCAAACATTGAAAAACTTCTTTTTGCTGAAACAGCACTTACAGAAAGTGTTCTTGGTCGAAAAAAAAATTATTATAGGAGGAAGGGAGGAGCAACTGCCTTGGGGACTCGCCTGAAATCATTTATTAAAAATTATACCTAAATACAAGTATTCTGAAAACATTTTCGTTTTCTACCTTTTAGAAGCAAGTTTGTGATGAATTTATGGAAGTAAAGAAATTTTTCTTATTATCTGCATTCTACACACTAAATACATTTAATAATGATAATAACAAAGTACAAAATTAATTTTTCAACTTAACAATTTAGATAAATAAAAATGTAATAACGATTTATTTATATTAATATCCTTATTTAGTTTAGGAAATTTTTTAAAATTTTAATTTTGACAATTGAATTATGTTAGTCCTCAATAATCAACTTAACTTACCCTTCCTTTTTTAATAGTTTACATTCTTCTTTTTATTTAAATTACATTCAATAACCTACTATAGTAGACCTGTCAATATGTTTCTATTGCTATTCGCAATATTCCAGTATATTTTTAATCTTAAAAGAGAGTAATTAGAATTATATTACCTAATTACTCTCTTTTAAGATTAAAAATATACTGGAATATTACGAATAGCAATAGAAACACATTAACAACTATCATTCTTTAATCATTATAAAAAAATATATTTTTTGATTTACAGATTTACATTAAGAGCTCTTTCACATGAGGCACTTTGTGGCCGGCAACTAGATTCTAAAAAGAATCCAATGACAAAAATTAATTGTTATTGGTGGCAGTTTCAAAGTGTCTTTTCTCCTCTAATGTCCACAAAATGTCTCATATGAAAGAACTCTAATATGGCAAAAGTCTTTATGTTTATAAAAAAGCTTTAATAATGATATAATAATAATTTTAAAAGAGTAATAATGCTTGATCGGTACAAACATAATAGGTAGATCACAAAACAATAGAACAATAATATTACTATAAAGTAAAATGCTATACAAATTGATATAGGTACTAATTTATACTCATCCTTTATGAACAAATAAAAAATAATGAATAATCACCAAAACTCATTTTAAAGGAATTTAACATTTTTTTCATTAGGTTTTATTTGTATTGACTAGAAATAAACCTCTCCCCAGTCCCCAATCAATTTTAGCATTATTTTTATTTACTATACAAATTGTTTTTTAATAATTATCAGTTGCTTATTTCTAACTTGAAATTAAAATTCTCAATCAATACAAACAATACTTCCAGGGATATATTAAATTACCAATAAAGAGAATGAAATACAAAATTTTTTTCATACATTTTTCATTCATTTACTGTTTGAAATGAAAAAAAATACAATATTATAATTATAAAAGTATAAATATATATTAATATTAATATTGTATAAAGCTCATTGAAATATTATGTTTGGATATAATGATTAAACTAAAAAAATAAAAAAAATTAAAATTTAAGCTATTTTAAAATTAGCTTATATCAGTGCAATGATTAATTATATTACTAGTGTTTAATATTAAATATTAATAATCCATAGTATGATACGAATAAATTATAGGTATACACTGTTAGTTTATATATCACTATAATGAATGTTGATGGAATTCAAGTTCTTGTTTCTCAGTTTCCATACTTATCAGAGTGGACTGTACTATTTTCAGGATGTGGATTTTTAGCTTTGAATTGGTTTTCAACACTAAGTTATTTAAAAAATAAAAATAATTATATGAAATTCAATAATTTAAAAACAGTGAATACTAACAATTCAACGTCACGATTGTACTTATGTTTTACAAATGCAGCATCACCTTCACCTTGTACAATCTATGGGTTAACAATGAATTATTAATTTCATAACAAATTAAATTTTAAGTGAAAACATACTTCTCCCATTGAGTCATGATGTTTGTGAGCTCCATGCCTTCCAAACACTGGCTGCTGTTGATGACCTGATGATCTTCATAAAATAAATAAAAATATAATGTAGTAGGTTTATAATGTAATCAATTAACAATAAAAATATGTTTACCTATGTCCTGAATTGTCATGGTTCTTATCATCAACTATAATTTAACATAATTCATTAACAAAGTATTAGCTAAAGTAAATTAAGTTAAGTTCTTACAAGCTTCATCAAAAAATTCTTCAAAGATCACAAAATTGTTTCCCTGGTTTACTAATTTAGACAGTTGGAAATGCTTCCACATGAACTGCAATAGCTTCTTAGTCGGCTTGTCAATGGCCAAATGTTTGGCTTCTAAATTGATATCCTTTGAATATTAAGAAAATTAATTTTTCTTTTATTATAAGTATGAACAAATTAATCACAAAAAGAAAAAAATATTTTTACAGTACCTACCTGTAACATAATTTCGATCAAACGTTTTCCATAACCTTTACGCTGTTTGGACTCATGAATGTAAAAATCCAATAAACAGTACACCATGGCTTCAGATCGGGAACCAGCTTTATTGTAGAGAAATAATTTTTTCCACCCCATCTTCAAGATTCCGACAACAGTAAAATGTCTTGACAAAAATATTAATGAAGTAGTGAAAAACTATGATGAACATATTCATATTATGTATGCATTAGGAACATTTACCCTGGCTTATCGTGTTCGGTCAACATGTAGATGATGTGATCAGAGTTGACGAGCTTGTCTGCACTTGTAATAGGTGTCTTTAACTCCTGTGCTACTGCTGATGCTTTACCCATATCATCGATGATCTTACCCAGACAATTTTTCAAACTGTAAAAAGAGCACAGAAATATTATGTTAGGAAGAAAAATAACAACAGCTCAGGTGGAAAGTTCAGCTGTAGTTATTCATGATGATTATGTTTTATTATGCCACCATAAGTTGTAACTAATAAGTCTTGAGATGATGGTTATCAAGGTAGCCCATATTAAGCAACCGAGTGGAGGAAGGATCTAAGCTGTGAATTTGCACAAATCGATGGTAAAACGGTTTTGAAATGGTCCGCACACCAATGGTAGTTTTCAAATAGTAAAACGAACAGGTAGAGGTGGAACCAACTAGAAATATAGCTAAAACCTGGCACAGTTACTATCCTGCGCCCACTCACTTGTCGTTTTTCTCGTGTCCTATTGGCATCAACGTGTGGTCGATTTTCAACATCCCCTCGGAGGCCACATTCTTGATGTTGAATGGAAACTCCATGGCGCGTGCAGTAGAATCGAACTATTTTCAATCAGGTACCAGATACACGTTATTGACGTTTGTCTGCTCGGTTTCGTTTGATGAAGTTTGAAAAATAAATTTAAAAAAATCGTCCAATTTGAACGCAGCTAGACAGGAGAACTGAATGTAGAATACTAGATATGAACTGAATGTAGACTACTATACTAGAATATTATTGCAGATGGCCGACGCTTCATCAGAATGCCAGTTATTCAACAATTTTGTTTCGTATTCGGTGTGCGAGTACCAACACAATATTATTATAAATAATACAATGGTGCCGTGCGTGGAAATGTGAGGGTAAATATAAGAGAAATAAAACAATCTTTGTCCACCCGACCCTTTTCCACGACGATGATAACGTTCGAAAACCGACATAACACCATCCTGAACGTTTGTTAATAACTTGTCATTAATCTATGTCCTGAAGACCAGAACAGACCTGAACCAATGCTGCTGTTACGTTTGGGTACACCGGCCACCAGTATGCAGGTACCTACTGAACCTACGATACATTTTAATATTGCATAATACAATATAATTATATACTAACGTAATATATTCGTAATAACGACAGGAATTGATTTTTGTCGTTATTTTTAGTCGATAACCGTCATTAAAAACGCCCTATAAAATCTCCGATCGGTTTTACACAGCAGATCATCTCGTAAATTAAAATCATTAACTTTTCGCTCCAATGATGAACACATTTTACTGCTAACTCCAATATATTTTTATATATTATTTTAATTACACATCAGTGACGGAGATTGGATTTTTTTAAGTGTGGTCACAAAATCCAAAAGCTTTAATGCTTTAAATATAATACAATTATGCTTGTAGTATGTGTAAGCGTGTAAGCATGTAGACAGATTGAACGCACCGTAACTCCGCATGAATAAAATTATTTTGAAAATCCGTAACTCCGCATGCACCGTAGCTCCGCATTCTAAAAATATTTTTAACACCGAAAGTCCGCATGGAATAAAATTGATTGAAATATCTAAAGAAATAAATAACCCAAGGATGCTCGAATTAAAAAAAATGATCATTTAGAAAAAACATCGCCAAAACTGATGCAACAATTTCACTCAGTATTTGGGCCGAAAAAGAAGCAACACTGGAGAGAACAACAAACAACTGTGAGTCTTTTCATGCTAAATTTTGGTAATTTATTTACTTCAGCACATCCAAATATTTCAGTCTTCATTAAAAACTTATTAGGTATATAGACGGATTCTTATATACGAATGAATTCTATTAATAATAATGATAGTAGGATTATTACAAGTAAACAAAAATCAATATAGAATTTATAAATACAAAAATAGAATTATATAACGACGGCCAAATTGATAGGTATAATTTTGTAAAAAGTTTAGCATCATTTAATAACATTTAATAATATTTAGTTTCAATTTACATCATAATGACATATTATGTTTATTTTAAATTGTGTTGATTATTATTACTTTTCTTAGATAATTAGTTTTTAGCTTAAAAAATAAATTTAATTTAATTGATATAAGTAAATGTTTTTTTTTTTTTAAATATTGTATTTAAACAATAAAAAAATATGTGCGGAGTTAAGGTGTAAAAAAAACCTTGTATGCGGAGTTTAGATGATATATTATAAAATGGCCGCGATACATGCGGAGTACGGTGCACCGGGCAGATTAGGTGCGAGGGGTAACACGATATTATTTAAATAATTAATTCAATCTTTATAAAGAAATTTGACTACTTATAGGTTAATATTTATCTAAAACAGGCATGTCAAACACGCAGCCCGTGGCTTATTTTTTTTGTGGCCTATGGCTAAAAATATTATTGGACAAAAAAAATAAAAAACAACGTGTGTGTTACCAGTACGCGCGCGGGAAGTTATACTTATTTTGAACGGTACACATGAGTTCCGGAATTATTTATTATTGATAGTTTTATAATTTCTTTTATATTTTTGTTCGACAGATCGATGGATAATTGTTTGTAGTATTGTTTTTATCCAGAAAATAGGTTTGTGAGTGAATTAATCAATTAATAACAATTAATTAGATAGGTATATTAGATACTAACTGATATTGGGCTCTCAGTATAGATATTGCGCGTGTATGATATTATTATTATCATCGTCGTCGTCGTCGTCGTCAAAACCGCATCGGCTGTCATCGACCAACATTATAATTTATAATACGTAATATTATTATTATGTCATATTATGTACATGACGTACTGATACACTTCGCACCGCCGACCGTATGAAATCATCCCGGACGATCATTCCGTTTTTATCTAAATATTTATCTTATTAATATTATTGTTGAGTATTCTTTGTTTAATAACCCAACCAAAAAAACTGTTGCTTAATGACACAACCCATAGCCGTTTACAAAATACAGCTACGAGCCTACGACAATCCGCGGCTGCGCATAACGGCATGTCCGTGTTCTCGTTCGTACGGCCGCCCGTTCGCTTTTTTTTCCTCACTACCCTGCGTAAAGAAGTTTGATTTCAAAAAAAAATATATATATATATTTATTTTATATATATATATATATATTTGAATTTATTTGTACTGGTTGTGTTTGTAAAGAATAAAATTGAAATATACAAATTTTTTTTCGTTAATTGGTTATGTGTGGCCCGCATATTAAACTATTCAATATATTTGGCCCCCTTGATATTTTGAGTTTGACCTGCCTGATCTAATACATATAACATCAGTTTAATTTTTCAGTTTACACTGCACTACAAAAAAATAACTCGTCAGGACGGTATATCGATACGGGCAGTATGACAATGACAACCAGAGACCTGCAGAGTGCCACTGTGCCAGTTTTATCCGAATCCGATACAGGTTAAATTATTTTCCACTTATCCAGATAATTAGTTGCAATAAATTATATGTGTTCGTCATCATGATTTTTCACTATTTTATTCAGGGGCAAACGTAGGAGGGGGGTTAGGGGTTTACCCCCCCCCCCGAAATATCAGGTAGGTACAAAAAATAAATTATCTGACCTACAAATGTATTACTAATAGCTCTGCTAATAACAATGCTAAAAAATTAAAATTAATTATTAGTTATTAAAAAGTTTCCCTTCTCCCGTGGTTTGTAAATTAATTTTTACAGTAAAATTACCATTAAAATATATGATAGGTAATGCAGTTGATATAATGGCAAAAAAACCGAGACGTATAGATCTTGTTTTATAATGTAAATTGAATTGACTAATTGTAATAATTAGTTAATCTATAATATATAATATGTATATGAGTATATGACACATGTTCATATATGTATGAAGTATAAGTGCCTAAAATAAATAATGAAAGTGTAATACAGTATGAATAATAGATATTTATGAATACTTACTTTAAATTTTTTCAACCCCCCCCCCACGATATTTTTTCCTGCGGTCGCCCCTGATTTTATTGATAGTTTTAGTTTATATTTAAACTTAAATATCGATAAGCTTAAAACATATACTTCTATAGGTAATTATAATATCGTGTTTCATTGCATTCCAAAACATTACCTAAATCAATAAAAAAATTATGAAAATATTTTGGATAAACCAATTTTGTATTTCGTCATTTTTAATCTTGTTAGTTTATATATCCCTGAAACTATTCTTTGTCTTGTTTGAGAATTTGAATGTCAAGTTTTAAATAATCAACTATGATAATCATTACAACCTACAATAATTATTATACATACCAAACAATTTAGTAAATAATAATAAATGCTAAAATTGATTGGGGTGAGGTTTATTAGAAGTCAAAACAAATAATATAATCTAATGAAAATAATATTTAATTCCTCTAAAACGAGTGTTTGTGATTACTTATTCATTATTTTTTTGTTCATAAATGATGTTTATAAATTAGTATGCCAATTTTGTAAAGCATTTTACTTCATAGCAATATGAAGTTCTATTGTTTTGTAATCTACCTACGTATTATGTATCTGTACCTATAAAGCGTTATCACTCCTTTAAAATTACAATACCTCATTATTAAAGCTATATTATAAGCATAAACACTTTTGTCATATTAATATAAATCTATAAATAAAAATATCTTCATTTTTCATACATTTTCAAGTTTTTTAAGATATATTTGCTGTATTTGGATTTTGATCAAAGAATGATGGTCATTAATTTAACTTTCATCTAATTGTTCGCTTTTTTGATTAAAAATTTGGTTAAGGAGCCAAATGGGGCAGAGTAGATTAACAGGACTGGTATTAATGTAGTTGCACAGATGAAGGTTTCTGTGATCAATATAAATAATGTATTTGATAGATTTGCAAAAAGTAAACGAAAACCCCATTTTATTTTATAATTAACTGTACCTACACAGGGCCCCACATTAAATTCTGAGCCCCTGTACTAAATGTTTACTCGAGCTTTTACAAAACTTCCAATTATACAATTTACCTTAAATTATTAAAAATCAAGATTCATTATCATTTTGAGAGTAATGTTGTCTTTTTTTTCATTACAATATTATCTAGTTGAAAAAACAAGTATTATTTAGTTTATATTTAATATATTTTTAAATTAAAATCTTAACTTATGGTCATTGAGCTTAATGAACTCAGTTATGACATTGTCGAAATTTATCGTTGAAGTCAACACAAATATATTATACATTTATATACATCATAATTATTTTAAATTATTATTTTATTATTTAATATAAAATAAGTACTCCAATTAAAATTTCAAAAATTCCTCCTTGTGGGAGCCCTGTAGGTACAGGGCCTGTACATACATATTTATTATTTGTATTATATTAGTAATTATTTAGTTAAAATAATGCATCTCCCCCCTTGAAAACTGTCTATAGAAGCCCCTGAATGGTTTATTGAATAATGAAAAAATCTGATATAAGTAAATTAAATATTTTTACCATACACCTGTATTGTATAAGAATAAGATATACAACATGTATAGCTTAGCTTTTGTGACCACACTTAAAAAAAGTCTTAGCTTCGACACTAATATTACTATATTATGTATTACAATGTAATGTGTTTTAATCATTTGAGCAAAAATTATTCATTTTAATTTAAAAACAATTTGTTGCATAAAACTGATTAAGGATTTTTTAAAAACTTAATTTTGATGGACCTAGTCAGGGTTGGGATTACTGCTCAATGCTCATATTATATATAAATTAATTTTGATATAATATAATAAAGTGTAAATAAATATAATTTTTTATGGAAATATGTAAACATAAACGATGTGTAAAAAAACTTAGAAAATAAAGTTTCAATTTGAGAATTTTAAGAAACATCCATAGTAAAGGCAATTTTAGTAAAAATTTAGTTACATATTAGCACCCATTTAAATGATAAATTAATTTAACTAAATAAAAATGTTTACAAAACAACCAACTTTCATATTATTTAAAATAACATTTTTTTTTTTTTTTTGTTATAAAGGTACATAATTAAATTTTTTACTTTTTTTCAAATGCATAAGTGGCAAATGTAAACATATTTTGAAGTTTTTAAGGGTGACAGTTAAATAGGTAAAATAAATTTCTTGATTTTACATAGGTACTTAAGAAAAATTACATCTTAAGTGATTTCTAATATTTTTTACAATAATCCTGAATTTCTAAATGAAATAGAAGAGTATAATTTTAAATCTGAAATAGTTCATTCACCAATGATCATTAACCATGGTACTATTAACATTATGTAGGTAGATACCTATATACTTAATTATTTTTGATTGAAAAATAAACGAAAAATAAATTCTACTTTAAAATATTTTGTTATATTCACCAAATAATATATGTTTATGCATTGATTTTAATATATTAAGTAAATAGTTTTAGTTAACAATGTATTATGCATTTCATTAAATCCTATTTTCAATTACTATTCATTTATTATTATATTATCCATATGCATGTAGGTAATAAGCAGCAGTTTTATTTTTAAATGTATTACAAACATATAATGTTCTGAGATTCATTATAGGATTCATATAGAACTCAAAGAAATAACTAGATAATAATGAATATAGTTTTCCAATGTTTACTCATACACTTAATCAAATGATTGATGATTCATTAGTCATTATTTAAATTTAGATAATTATTTCATAAAGTAATAACAATTCAGTTTTTAGATGTTACATTTTTATCTAACCCAAGGCATTAATTAATATTGAACATATTTATGTATATTTTTTGTTATATAAACTAAACATATATCTTACTTTTTCATCTTTTTTCATCTTCATTAAAACTGTTATAGTTTTTAACACAAGATTTGGCTATGTTTTTCCTATGCCCAACTACTTTTTCGTGGTATAATTTAGACTCTAAAAATGCATTAAATTAAATAATTAATACTAGATACACAAGTAGGAAAGTTATTCCGAAGTTATATGAAGGTTAAATATGTAAATTAAATGTGATATGAATGTTTTTAATATATCTTTTAGCTAATCGCTCTCTGAAAGGAATGCTGATAATATTTATAAATTTGTACATGTCAACAAACCCTTATATATACGTAGGAAATGAACGATAATTATTAATTGCGTAATGAATATTACTATTTCTCCGATTTTAATTGAAACGAGAATGATGAAACAGCAAATTATTATAACACTGAAAACCGATTAAAATTATTCACTTGATTAAAATGTCTGCAGTAACTAAATAAATGGTTTAATGATTTAATTGCATTTGAATAAAACTTATACGATGGTCAAGTAAAGAGCTCAGTGGAATAATAACATGTTTCAGAATCTCATTCGCAAATCGAACTAGATTTGGAGTTTTTTCTCTGCACTATTTGTCACACTTACCAAATCGGTACAATTTTATGAACATTGTCGAACATTCAGTAACTTTAATGCGTAATGTCGGAATTTCAGGAATATACGAAAAATAATACGTATTTAATGATCAATAGTGCCACTTATTGCGACGATTCAATCGCGTGCAATGACGATGTAAATACCAACCAAGATTGCAAATGTGATGAAAACAACAACAGTTTCATTGAAGCCAGTAATCGAACAAAGAACGTTAGACACGGCCTGATGTCCGAGTATTTGCAAGAGTGCACGGAAAATAATGAAAAAATGCGTTTCACGAATACCAATACCAGACATCATTATGATATTTTGACAGCTGCTGATGGTAATCCAATAGCCACCGAAGCAGACAGACGTAATATAGGTAAATATTAAATAATAACACTTATTATTACGTTTAATCCATTGAAGGTAAATATTTATTCAAATTTCCGTTTAACTATAGTATTATATTTCACGTGAAATTGTATTAGAATACGTGTTATTACTTGTTATTACACACATGGATACAAACACCACATATGTATAGGTTACAAGAAATAAGACTGATGCAAGTCTTATTATTGTAAAAACGTTGAATTACATTTTAATTTATACAGGTGGATGTTGATACTGTAAAATACAATTAACAATCAATATAAATTAATTCAAATTTTTATGTTTGTTTTGTTTGTAGACTGCAAAGTACTATCGTTTGAAACCATTGATTTTTCTGCCGATTGGTGTACGATGAGCGCACAGATTTTCAATCAATTGCATAAAATAAATGAATACAGATCGCAAACAAAGATCAACAAGTTGTGCGAATCTATACGTAGTTTAAGAGTTGAACTGGGCTCGTTCGATGTTCACGTATTCGGTTCTCAAGATTATGGATTCGCAACCGAACAAAGTGATGTGGATCTGTATTTAGAAATAGGTAAAAGACCATTGTTCCGAATAATTATAATTATCCATTAGATTGTTGAAGTATAATGGCGTGGTTATTACTATAAAAAATACTTAACGCATAATGTAAAATATAATTAATTCATTATTATTACTTATACCATTAGGTATATTGGCAATCATTCTAAATCGTTATTTTTAAATTGGTACTTTGATCAAGTCTAGTTAAATGTGAACTAATTACATGTATACACGAGTATGAAATAAATTTGGTGATGAAATAATGGACAAACAATTAATTTACCTGTTAATAATAGTAGTGATATATTCATAATTAATGATTTTGTTAATTTCTTGTGTTCGCAGGTGACACATTTGATGGTAACAAAGCTGATGGTATTGAAAATAAAACATTTAGTTTGGTGACCAAGTTTGCTCAGCAGTTAGATTTAAGACCTGAAGAATTTAAAAACATCATAAAAATCATTGACGTCCGTGTGCCCATTGTAAGATTCTACTACGTACCGGCAAACGTCAGTTGTGACATTTCGTTTAATGGCGATTTGGCTTTGTACAACTCTAAATTGCTCAAGTATGTGATACCATAATGTACGTTTTGTGACATATTTTTGAATAATTTTTATCCGTCTCTGTCCTCGTTGTTTCAGAACTTATCTATCGATGGACCCTACGGTAAAGTGGTTAGCATGCGTTATCGTTCGGAATTGGGCTGTGCATAATAATTTAATCGATCCAAATATCATGTTTCCCAGCTACGCGTTGATATGGCTTGTATTATTTTACTTGATGGAAGAAAATGTAGTTCCACCATTGGTTAAACTTATTAAAAATACTCCCGCCAACAATCATAAAATCGCCGAAGGTACACTTACATGCACATCGATTGACGTGCTCGATTGACCAATTTTAAACTATATTTTTTTTAAATCCATATGTCTGTTTTAGGATGGGACTGTACGTTTGGAGAATGGTCCGGCGGCATCAAACATCAGAATCGTCCAAAATTACTGTTTGGCTTTTTTCGATTCTATGCCGATAAAAGAAAACTAATGGACAACGTACTGTGCACGTTCACGGGAAAATGTATGAAAAAGAATAGTTTTTTCGCAGAATTCAGCGAGTTGCCCGAGATCAATGGAACCCAGCGTGCAATGTTCAAATCACATCGATCGGATGTTAGTTCGAGTTTCCAAAACTATCACGGCTTGGCTGTACAAGATCCATTCAAATTTTCGTACAACTTAACAGTAAACATTTACGGTAGTAATTTAACCGACTTCTGTGAAATATGTGATAAAACGATAGCGACGTTGAGTAAAACCAAGTGTTGCAACTTATTTTGAAAAGGAACAATCTATTTATTTTTTACTTACGTTTTTTTTTAAAAAAAGTACCTTTTTTTTACAAATATTTATTAAATATAAACGAGATTTATGAAAGATACAAAATAAATCATTAAATTATCATGGGTATTAGGAAAAAAAGCACCAGAACTTGATATTTTTCTTTTTGTTATTATAGTATTATTACCTAATTAGATATAGTGTTTTTATCCAATATGTTACACAACATAACATTAATTAGATCAACATTGATAATTATTTGAAGGAAAAATAAACAGATAAGTAAATAATAAGACAAACATTGAAACATGATAGATTGTATAGAGGCCTCCCAATGGTGCAATACTATACGACCATTGAAAAATGGCACTGAAATTTAAAAAAAAAAAAAAAAACTCAAGTATATAGTATTATAAAATTTCGTATTTGAAATGTAACGTAATATGCTATCCTATCTTTATCAATATTTTATAATAATCACCTGATTCTACACATAAAATCCAAGTTCTGCATAATGATGGGGTTATCTGGCATATTTTATACTTCGCCTTTAATTTAATTATATTTTTTAATGTCATTTTCTACAAATATAAATAACAAACTATACTTTCATTAAAGAATTAACTCATGAACTTTTCGAAGAACTACTCGTATAGTCTATGTAGGTACATACTTTATTTCTCTTATTTAGTACCCAAGTATAAAATAATACTGCATTTGTTAATTAATTTCAATATTGGAATAAACACCACGGGTACCAGGACACTGTCCAGACTAGTGCAGTTACTATGAAGAATACAGTATATATTATATAGGTATACCTAGTATAATAATCAAGGGCGTAATTTGGGAGCCGGGGTAAGGTGGGCATTTGCCACTGTCTGATTAGAAAAGCATCTCGAAGGGATCGGTCGTCGTAGTTTCACCATTGATTTTCCATAAATAATAGCCTATGGTGAAACTATAGTAAAATTATTATTATTATTCTTACTTGAAATATTTTCTTATCTTCCAGTCCTGATTGTTTTAATTTCAAAAGTCTTTATTTATTGTCTTTTCCTAATCATTGTAGTCATTTTAAAATTAATAATTTAATATTTCCATCTAAATTCTAATCTGCAAGAAACTTAATAATAAATAATCCTAATAAAAAACAAAAAGATAGAATTCATGAATTATTTTCTAATTCCAAAATATTATATCACCTTCCTTACGCTTTTACTGAAACTCTTAAAATTGTAAATATTCTCCTAATTTTGCCTGTTAATGCTGCTTCCGATAAACGTTCTTTTTCTTCTCTTAAATTAATAAAAACCCATCTTTGCTTAACAATGGAACATTATCAGCTTAGTGATTTTTGGTTATAGTTATTTAAAATGGTATTGCTGCAAAAATGAATACATTTACATGATGCTAGAGTTGTATTTTCAAAAACGAAAAATAAAAATATCCACTTATAGTTTAACTAAGTTTACATCCTTCAATATTTTAAATATTTAATGTTTAGGTAATATTTATATTTTGTGAGAAAAAATGTGAATAATAATAATAATAATAATAATAATATATCATACAAAATTACAAAAACGGATGGGCCTCACTTTGCTGTACAGTTGGAGGTGGAATGCACCTCGTTTATAGGAAAGGTCATTATTACCATGGATTTGTTAAATTTGAATACAATGATAAGTATCATTGTATACGAATAACGATTCTGAACGGAGTTAATATGTTGGTCTAAAATGGGTATATAATAATATAGTATTTTATATTTAAATTGAAGTATAATGCAATAGTATGCAATTTCGTAAAAATTTAAATTTCAAACAGTCATAAAATTTTTTCCTCTAAGTCCGGTAGAAATTTTTTTTTAAGATTTTTGAAGAGTAGCTTATGGATAACCTAGTGTTAAAATTTTGAATCTTAGTTATAAACAGAAAAAATTTTATGAATTTTCAACTACAAAATAACTTGCAAATTATCGTGATTTTGACACATTTTATACAAATTTGAGCTTTATGGGTTTATAAAAAAAATTTGAGCGAAACGATCTTCGATATTTTTTAGTTACGATAAGTTAAACTTATTATAAACCTTGTATTAAATTTTTAAGAGTTTTTGGCCAGCCAATTAAATTTCATAGATGTTTAAAAAAATTTTTTTACAAAAATCAAAAATTTAAATTGTCCATAAATAAGTCACAATATATCAAAATACTTTGAAAACATAACCACGTATAGAGAATGCCAATATAAAGATTTGATGAAAATGTTAAGTTGTTGCGGTTTTTCGTTTTTGAGTTAGAGCATTTTAAAAAATGTATTTTGTAAAAGCGTGATTTTGCGTAAAATTTCCCGTTTTTTTTGTAATTTTTTATCGTTTTTTTTTCAATTTTTTTAAAAAGTATTAAAAAAGTTGGATTTTTGACTTGCCCAAGCACCATCTAAATTCACTTTCCTTTCAGAAAAGTTGGTGTTTAAGCAAATCGAAGCATTTTTACTGACAAAAAAGGTATCGTCAGACACAAAAAAAAAAGAAAACACACATCATTGTAAAATCAATAGATTCCATCACTCCGTTCAGAATCTAAAATACAAAAAAATACAAAAATATGTACCCAAAGTATAAGTTAAAACGTGTGAGCGAAACGAGTAGTTTTTTCCCGGTAGTCCCCAGGCTGGTCAAACGTCAAAACGTATGCCCTCCCCCCATTTGAAAGCTGATATGACGTCACTAATAGTAATTGATCTGTTTTGACCTTAATGAACTTACTATTAAAATATTATTGAAGCAATTAAACTCTTTTTAACTATTATTATAAATAGTATGTAATTATAAGCATCGTAACAAGTGTGCCTTCGCAGTATAATTGATAACTTGATAAGTATACACGAATAAAAGCAGCAGCCCAATAATAGGGAGAATTTATATAGTTATCAAATTTAATGTAATGTCCAGCTTTCGAGAACACACGGATAATAACAAATTAGGTTATTAATGCCAATCGCGATGATGAAAAAATAATGGACAATGGTATACGCGAATATGTACTAACTGCATGCATGATGAAAACGACGATAGTGCTTTCAACATCACCAAACAAATAGCGAACGTTAAGCCACGGTGTGGTGTCAAGAGTGAACGGAAAATAATGAAAGTAGACCTATGACGAACGTCAATATTAGAGTCATCGTCATATTCAGCTCATCTCCAAGGAGAGAGGGCGGATGGGGCGAAATTTGCACTAGAATCATACCTATACCTATTTGTAAAAGTATAGGTACGTATATCGTCTACAAACAAAAGTGATACAGTCCATGGTACATGGTTAAATTTACAGTTAAACATTTTTCGATCGTTTTGCTTGTTAAAAACTTAAATAATTGATTTCTACTCATTTTCATAACCTATCAGTCTATTACAATAACTATTGTAAACAACATCAACAATATAAAACAAACAAATAAAATAGTTTGTCCATTTCCTCCCAAGAAAAATGAACGGTATTTTTTTAAATTTTGATTAATTGATTAAAATTATTATTAATAATAACAAAATAAGTAGGTAAGCACCTGTAGATGAAATAAATTCAACTATGTCCAGGGGGATGATCGTTCCTACCTATTCCTCCTTGTGTACGCCACTGGTCGCGATTATGTTTCGGCTGTTATGGATGCGACAATCCAATAGACACCGAAGCTGACAAATGTAGTATATTTTGGTAAGCGACAACATTTATAGCGAAATAGTCGTATCAACTCCAGTTTAGTTATAATGTTTCGTGTGAAAAGAAAAAACCATTAGAATATTTTAACTTTTAGATTATGAGTAAAACGAGGAGTACCTATACCTAGTGTTTTTTTAATTTTGAACAACGAAGGATCAAGGATTAATCACAATCATGACAATAGGTATAACTGGAGTGCGGAGTAAATATTTGAATTTCTCAACAGTATTCCAAATATTATTGGGAAAAAAATTAAAAAAAAAATTGCATCAGACTTTTAACCAAAATTGATATTCAAACCATGCACCAAAACATGTCTGGTAGTACTTTGTCACCTACTATATTATATTAAACTATACAGACTACAGGGTAGAAACTTTATTTTCTTCTTTTTTAAAACGCTCTTAAAACATTACAGCTCGGAAATTACAATAAAATAAACATTATAATGTATTATATTCAATAGTAATTGGTACATATGATGTACAAAATTTGAAATTAAATGTCAATTTAATTTATTAATAAAGACATAATGAGCTAATATTGTACAATTAAAATATTTAAAATTTAAATGCACTATCATGTGTGTACAAAATTATATTATAAAATATGTCAAATGTATGACGTTTGATAAGTTATAAATATAAAATAATAGCAATACAAATCTACTGAATATATAGTTTATACTTACCACCTATATTAATATTTTATAGCCATTTATGATAAAACATAATTAATTTTTAATGAGATTTTATTCATGTTACATCTGGGTTTATGATTAAATTATGAGACACTAATATTATGTAACTTTTAAATATTTATGTTTAATAACTGTATCTTTATATATTATATTATGGAAATAATAGAATTAAAATATAATATAATATAATAATATTTTACTGTCATTTCATTAAAAATCATTCCCATTTGATACCAAAGACATATTTACATCGCTCTTGATGAATCTTGCAAATTAAAAATAAAATATTTAGGCGGTTCGTCCTAAAAGGATATTTTAATAAGATTAAAACAGATTTCTTTAAAGGTTTCAACATGAATGATTCTCAAATAAACAATTAATTAGACACAAAAAATATTTATAAACACACACTGTACAAAAATACTACAAATTAGTTTATTTTTTACCAAAATAAAATTGATCCAAACGTATTTCTCCTCATCCAAGTTTAGTCTGCTTAGTTTTTATTTCTATATAATCTTCATGGCACGGACTATGATAATATATATTTGATAATACACATTTCAGAGAAAATAAATATTGTGTTAAAAATAATTTGTATTGTCAGGAAGTAACTAGTATATTACTAGATTATCTGAATAACAATAGTTATTCAAATGGTTATTTGACAAATAACAGGATGATCGAAAAACAGTGCTTAGTAACATATAATTATAGATTTAAGTAAGATAAAAAAAATAAAACTGTTATTAAGTAATTGAATAATATTTATAAAGCACAAGAAACAGTTTGGCTGTATAAGATCTATTAAATTTATATTAACATTCAACTTAACTAAAAAAAATAATTAATGGTAATCATTTAAAAAAATTTTTAAGTTTATATGATACAACTGTAACACATTTAAAAAAATTAAAATTAGAAAATGTTTTAAAAAGGAATTATAATACAACGATCAGAATTCATAATGCACATAAAAATTCTTAAGTCTCTGCTAAATAAACATTTATTTTTTGGGGTATAATATATCAACACTAAACAATAAAAAAAAAAAAACGCAAAAAAAATGTTCATCTAAAATTATATTTCTTCATTAATTTTTTTTTTTTTTTTTTGGAATAAAAAAAGAATACAATCTAAAAAATATAAAATATATATACTAAGATTAATTTTTAAAGCTTATTGAAATATAATGTATGCATATAAATGTTAAACTTAAAAATATTGTTAAGACTCAATATTGAGGAACTAAATTTTAGTGTTAGGTAACATTTAAAACAGTAAGTATTCTTTAATAAGAATAATTAATTTTTTTTAATAATTTTCATAAATAAAGTAAAAAAATAAAATTAAGACTAAAGCAGGTTTGAAATTATTATTTTATATTAGTGCGATTAAATAAGATACGGACAAATATTATAGGTATACATAATTAATTTATGAATCACCATAAAGAATTGTGATGGAATTTAAGATCTCGTTTTTCAGTGTTTCCATACTTATCAGTTTTGAATGCACTATTTTCCGGATGTGGATTTTCAGCTTTGAATTGATTTTCAACACTGTCATATAAAAATAAAAATTATTATATGAAATGAAATAATAAAAAAAAGTGAATACTTACAATTCGGTATCAGGATTGTACTTATGTTTCACAAACGCAGCATCACCTTCACCTTGTACAATCTATGAATTAAAAATTAATAATTATTTTTATAATAAAATTAATTTTAAGATTATCACTTACTTCACCCATTGAATCATGATGTTTGTGAGCTCCATGCCTTCCAAACTTTGGCTGTCGTTGATAAGCTGATGCTCTGTAGAAAATAAAAATATATATATAGTGCAATAGGTATAGAATATACATAAATTCACAATAAAAATATGTTTACCTATGTCCTGAATTGTCATGGTTCTTCTCATCAACTATAATTTAATATAATTCATTAACAAAGTATTAGTTAAAGTAAACTAAGTTAAGTTCTTACAAGCTTCATCAAAAAATTCTTCAAAGATCACAAAATTGTTTCCCTGGTTTACCAATTTAGACAGTTGGAAATGCTTCCACATGAACTGCAACAGCTTCTTAGTCGGCTTGTCAATGGCCAAATGTTTGGCTTCTAAATTGATATCCTTTAAACATTTAGAACAGTAATTTTACTTTCATTGAAAAATATGAACAAATGAAACAGAAAAAGAAATACAGCTACTACAGAACCTGTAACATATATTCAATCAGACGTTTTCCATAACCTTTACGCTGTTTGGACTCGTGAATGTAAAAATCCAATAAACAATACACCAAGGCTTCAGATCGGGAACCTGCTTTATCCAAGAGATACAACTTTTTCCAACCCATCTTTAAGATTCCAACAACAGTAAAATGTCTTGATAAAAATATTAATAAAATAATTATAAACTGTAATAACATGTTAAACATATTAAATATGTGAATTAGGAGCACTAACCCTGGTTTATCGTGTTCGGTCATTATGTAGATGATGTGATCAGAGTTAACAAGCTTGTCAGCACTGGTGATAGGCATTTTTAATTCCTGTGCCACAGCTGATGCTTTACCCATCTCATCGATGATCTTACTCATACAATTTTTTAAGCTGTAAAAAGATCACAGGAGTATTACATTTGATACGGATAATAATAAGAATAGTACAGGTAGAGATTTTGGCTACTTTATTCCTCAACAGTGAGGAAGTTTGATGATTCATTTTGTAAGTCACCTGAAGCTGGTAGTACAAGATCATTGGCCACATCACTATTATCTATTAAGGGATTATTTCCCACCCCATGTTGGCTAAGTATGGATCCAAGGCTCTAGGCAGTAATGATTTTGAACTTGAACTAATAGATGTAAAATCATAGATTAGAAAAAGCTTTTATCTAATCTGTGGTGAAACGATTTGCACAAATAATAGTAATGTTAATACAACTGCAAGTACTTGGTGAAAACTACAGGAATAGAGTATTGACCGCAAGAAGTATACCTAGCTAAAATCAGGCACAGTTACGATGTGCATGCACTCACTCGTTGTTTTCTTCGTGTCCTTTTGCCACCAATGTGTTGTCGACTTTTAGCATTTCTTCGGTGGCCACGTTCTTGATGCTGAACTGGAACTCCATGGTGCGTGTGCTGTGTGGTTGGATTGAAGTCTTAAAGTCTGGTTGTCGGTATGAGATACACGTTAAGAGTGTCGATAATGCCCGCGCAGTGTCTCAGACCTTGATCTTGATAATAACTGATAAGGAAAACGAAAAAAATAAAATAGCCGGCCGTTGTTTGTCGTCGTCGAGAAAGTACCGGTATTCGGTATTCGGAACTACACTCAGAATGTACCACGTTCTACGGGTCACAATTGTCGTTGTTGTGATCGGCGTGTGAGTACCAACCCAATTTTATTATTTATTTCAACACACGTCGGTGCTGTGCGTGGTAAAGTGAAGGGGAAAAAAAGAAATAAACGACTTTTGCCCACCCGACTCTTTTCCGTGATAACGCATGGCACACCTAAACCGACGACCGCTCACGCACTGAAACGTCCGGACCTACCTAGAAATCAGAACCCAGTGGCCAGCACGTGTACGCGATACAACATAACGAATAACGACAAATTATCCAAGGAAAAATTTCTATTTTTCATAATTTTTTAATTTATTTATTTTTTATTTAATAAAGTCTGAAATACACACCCGAAGGCACTGCTGAGTACAGAAATTATTTATTTCAATAACATATAAAGTGAAATTATTAAGGGTAACAACTAAAAACTAAACTAAAACATTATAACAATAACAAAGTAATAAAATATTTTGTCATAAAAATACTTAACTACCGTTGTCCGGAATTGTTTTAAGAAGGAGGATAATGTATGTACTGTGTATGTATGTTTCCATTTAACGCTTAAACTAATAGAGATGGACCGATTTTGATGAAAAAAAAATGTACATAATCCATTAGCTCCTTAAAGTGTTCTTTGTTAATTGTGCCGTTATGAAAATTGGAATTTACTCGATATACAATTAATTACAAATAGAAAATAGACATTATGTCCTTTGATCGATAAACGATCATATCATATCACATTCTTATATTATAGGTACATAAATTATTTAATTATGTGCAGCATATATTATATATGTAATTATTAACTCCATAAGAGAAACCCGATTTAATAATGCAAATCTTAAGTTACTAAAATCCACAAGATGAAAGTTCATTTAAGGAATTAAAAAAACCAGATCACGGAAAAAATTACGTAATCAAAAAAAAATCAAAAAATGTAAATAAAATAATAAAATAACGAACAATAAACTAAACTGAGAGAAATTAATTTCTAATTATTATTAGTATTTATTAAATTAACTATAAATTCCGTTGTAGTTGGGTGCCCTCCATAATTGACAGTATAATTATTATTTATTTTTGTTGAGCTATAAACAGTATATATTATGCTGCGACTTTACCCTAACACTGCAGGGGTCGCCAACCAGTCGATTGCGAACGACTGGTTGATTTTTCTAGGTATATGGGTCGATCTTTTTAAAAATTAATTCTACTATTATTGGTCAATCGCATAATGTATAATCGGATAATGCGGATATTTTTATTATTAAGTGAAGAAACAATAAATTATTATTCTTTGGAGGAGCTGGGATCTTTTTTTCCCATCAAAGGAAATCTCTAAATCATCCTAAATATCGATCTGGTGATCAAAGAGAACTTATAATAAAACTTAAAATAAATAAAATAAATAAAATTAAAGAGACTTAAAATTTCGAATATAGATAATATGTTTGAAAAGGTTGGTGACTCCTGCCCTAACACACAGACCGTAATAAATAAACTTAGGATCGGTAATACAAAATTAAAACATGGACATTTGATGGCCAAAGAAGGATTTCCATCGTCACACATAATACTTGTATATTAGCTGAATGTCGTCAGTATGAAGCACAAAGGAAAAAGAACGGATGGGCCTCGCTTTGCTGTACAGTTGGGGGTGGAGTGCACCTTGTTTATAGGATAGGTTATTATTACAATGGATTTGTTAAATTTGAATGCAATGATAGGTATAATTGTATACGAATAACGATTCTGAACGGAGTTAATATGTTGGTCTAAAATGGGTATATAATAATATAGTATTTTATATTTAAATTAAATTATAATGCAATTTCGTAAAAATTTAAATTTCAAACGGTCATAAATTTTTTTCCTTTTAGTCCAGTAAAAATTTTTTTATATATTTTTGAAGATTAGCTTATGGACAAACTAGTGTTAAAATTTTGATTCTTAAGTATAAACAGAAAAAATTTTATGAATTTTTATCTACAAAATAACTTGCAAATTATCGTGATTTTGACACATTTTATACAAATTTGAGCTTTATAGGCTTATAAAAAAAATTTGAGCCAAACGATCTCCGATATTTTCTAGTGAAGATAAGTTAAGCTTATTATAAACCTTGTATTAAACTTTCGAGAGTTTTCGGCCAGCCAATTAAATTTTATAGGTGTTAAAAAAAAAAAAAAAAATACAAAAATCGAAAATAAAATTGTCTATAAATAAGTCAAAATATGTCAAAATACTTTGAACACTTAATCATGTATAGAGAACATCAATACAAAGATTTGGTGAAAATTTCAAGTTGTTGCAGTTTTTCGTTTTTGAGTTAGAGCATTTTAAAAAAATGTAGTTTGTAAAAACGTGATTTTGCGTAAAATTTCCCTTTATTTTAGTAATTTTTTTATCGTTTTTTTCGATTTTTCGAAAAGTATTAAAAAATTTGGATTTTTGATTTGCCCAAGTACTATCTACATTCACTTTCCTTTCAGAAAAGTTGGTGTTTAAACAAATCGAAGCATTTTTATTGCAAAAAAAAGTTGTCGTCAGACACAAAAAAAAAAAAACACACTTCATTATAAAATCAATAGATTCCATCACTCCGTTCAAAATCTAAAAAAAAAATATGACTGACCAACTACACAAAATCTTTGGACCAAACAGAAGTAACAGATAAAAATTAAAACTAATCTATAAACAATTTGTCAAATTAACGTGAATATGTTAATAAGAAACAACATATTAACTAGTTTGATTCATATAGTAAGTATACCTAATGCTAATCATTGTTGTTGAACGTTGAACTATTATATGGAGGGCATCCGACTACCTATTCCGACAAAAATGGAATTTAATGTTAAATTAAAAAATACTATTTATAATCATGAATTAATTTTTCTTTGTACTTAGTTTATTATACGTAATTTTTTCCGTGATGGCGTGTATTTCGTTAAATTATTTGTTGTTAGAAACGGCTGCGACAGCTGACAGTTCCCCCACGATGCCAATGCTCCGTTCGAGATGAGCTGACGGGCATTACATTAAGGTTTTCAAGTCGGCGTTGGCAATTAGTAGGTCCATCGAAATAAAATTCAAAAAATATTCCAAATAGTTTATACACCACAGCAGGTCATCTGGTAATGATTATCTCCGATCTCGATTCGTTATTTCCAGTATATTAACTCGAACGATAACAACAAACTGTTTTATAATTATAAAGTAGATACTGTACACCTATAATATAGTTTCCATAACAGTGTCATAGAGCATAATAAAATATTCTATGCCAGTGGCGTAGTTAGGATTATTTTATAAGTAGCAGCAGCAAAAGCTTAAATACCTACTGTACATTTGTACCTATAGCTTATAGTCCTATAGTACATAATATGTAAATAGAAAAAAGTTTAATTTACAAAGAAATATTCCTTAAATATTTCATTTTATATGTAATAATAAATAATTCGTTAGAATCACTTTAGAGAATTAATTGCTGTCAGCAATTAAAAATATTATAAATTTGGAGTCAGGAGTCAGTAGTAATTTTAAGTTCTTGTGATCTATCGTGTATTCATTGGATGCTTTGTCAAATTTGATTGATGATATGGAACATAAAAATCAATCCTAAATTGGTATTTTGAAATTAAAAATATATATTTAATACACTTATTGACTCATGATTTATAATGACAGTAAAACATGGCCCAAGCCCCTAAGGGGTGTGTCACTCGTGCGTATACGCAATTGTAAATACATTATTATATAATTGTATTTGTTTGTTTTTGAATGCGCCCGAAAAAAGAAAAACCGTACAGAATATAATGGTATACACAAGCAGCTAAATCTTATATTAATATATTTAGCCTATGGCCTATTAGGTGAATCCTATTGATGGTAATCTAACGATGCGCAATTTACTCGTGTAAGTGCAACAATATTAGTACTTACAGAAGTCTTGAACAACGGAATAGATGTTAATTTGTATTATTTTTAATCGTAAAAACGGAGCACATTATGTAAACAACAAAAATATACTTTGGTATGAATTTGGAATAAATTTCGTTGAACAAATGACCAGCTGCAGTGTGATTCCGAGTCGGATAGAGGTAAAGGATGGGTGGAGGGCAGGATATACATATTTGAGATAAGTACCGTATGTCCTTATAAGGCCTGTCGAGAGGAGATCGATATTATATGATTGCGCTTCGTACACGTTTCTGGTGGATTTCAAACGAAAACGCCCGGCTGATTTCGCAACGAATCTACCGATCGATTTTCATGTATACCGCACGTGTTTGGATACCAAATACTCGTAGGTATGTTTCCTCTCCGCGGAAACGATGATCGCACAACAGCCCCTACTGGCCCTACTATTATCCCGGCGAACGGACGGCCAACGACCACCCAACGGCGGACACACGTCGCGCCGTATTACGTTATAAATTATACTGATTGTATTTATTATTATCGACGCGACGCGCTACGACGTTATTTGAATATTGCCGGGGGCGTAATATTATTTTAATTGTATTTTTCCGATTATGTTAATATTATATTGTTGAGACAAGCGAACGCGTGACACCTACCTGTGTACGACGGTTGACTGCGACTGCGACGACTAACGAGGCGCCGGGATAGATATTCGGCAATCCGAAATCCGTGTAGATCCGTGTAAGTCGGACGTCGGAGTGTCGCGGTGACCGCGGCGTCTGCGTCGATAGCGCGTCGTCGATTTCGGTGAACGATTCGGCCAACACGCGCGTAGGCGATAACACCGTTATGTCATGCGTAACGTCGTGCACCGGTCGCGTCACTACTGCGAATGCGCGCCACCGAGTCTCGGGGGCGTATTTTGCAAATGAGGGTACATTCAGAACCGCCTTCCTACCATTGGTCTATTTGAATTCGCGCCTTTTTTCTCTCCACATAATTTCTTATCTATTGCCTCCTTAGCAGCCAGAAAGATTGTTTGTTTATGATTATATAGCCACATTAAACAAATTTTGATCATCATAAGTTCTGGCCGATTGGTATGATCATATATATATCCGAAATTCGTCATACCGAGTCGATTCTTTTTTTCCCAAAACAAATTTTTGCACTTTTATTTTCATTATTATCAAAATTTGTGATTATGCATTATAAAGTAGGGTTACATGATTTCTTTTATCATAGTAACTATGATAAAATGCACTATAACTATTTTCTACCATTTTCTATTATTTTCTATAACTGTTATAGGTAGAAAATAGTGCATATCCAGCACTGATTGCGGTACTGATTGCGTGCGGACACCCTGTTATCTATCCGACGTGGTTTTTCATAACAAATCGGGGGATTTTTTTGATTTAAGGTCCGCAGTGAGCTCGCGTGGCTGCCATGGAGGCCATTGATAAGAAATTATGTGGAGAGAAAAAAGGCGCGAATTCAAATAGACCAATGGTAGGGGCGGTTCTGAATGTACCCTTATTTGCAAAATACGCGTCCCGGGGCGACCTCGAACGACGACGATGTCTCGGATCCGCTTTTTATGGCGGTAGACGGCCTTTTGGCTGCATTTCCGGTGAAATGGTAAAAATTCGATAGCAATAAATTAAATGTAAATACCTGCAGGGTAAAATATTTTATCAAATGCACCATATTCGCAACGATCTTTCCTACTTTTGGTTTTCGTCTCTGTTATACAACGTTTCTAATAATATAATATTTCGCGCGACCGATGTCCGTTGTTCATTTCGTTAAGCTATGTGATTATATTCTGTTTCTGTATATCACACGCGAAACATAGGAATTTAGACGTGTTCTATTTCCAACGAAGACGAACCGATCAATTAATGCGATAAAATGTTGAAAACTGATTTGTATACGTTCTTTAGATCGACTTTCTCACTATTACTGACAACTCTTGTTGATTTCTATGTTTTCAATTTGTTTAATTTTATATTGTGAAATTCAGGGGACAAAATCAAAAAGGTGGGAAAGTCGTTCTAAAGTAGACTTAACGTCAAATTTAAATCAGTTTTTAAAATTCTTATCGCATCAATTGAACGATCGGTAGGTACGTTAGAAATAGAAAACGTCTAAATTGCTATGTTGTGCGTGTGATAGACAGAAACAGAAATTCATAGCTTTCAATGATATTATGATTGCAGGGGAACGCATGTTTAAATTGTAATAAATGTATGTGATTCGGACCAGTCTAAATGTATTCGTAATTGATATGTGTATATCATTCTAAATTTCTAAATGAAATGTCTATTATAGGCACATTTTAATTTTCAATACGGTCGTACTCGTACGTCTAATTGGTATAAAATACATATACATATTTTTCGTAGTTGTACCAGGGAAGCTTGGAACTTTCTGCTTACGTCCTTCAAAAAATCGTACACTCAAAAATGTAAACACAGACAAAATCTCACAGAAACTTTGGACGTTGAATTCACACCACTTGATAATAAAATATATCAAAATTCGAAGTATTGTTCTATCACATCAATCTATGGTCACACGTGAAACGTTCTTTTCCTACAATCGGTGTATTATGTAAACATTTTAAAACCGTCAATCAAATCGTCGTCGCTTAACCTTATAGAGAATATGTTATGTTATGCGATGTTATATATTATATTTCTTATTGTTTCAATAATTAGATAATATAATTTTGTTTCCTCTTATTTTGATAGGTTTTATTGTAATAATTGTAATTATATTACAAAATATTATTATTACATTTATCCCATCATTTTACATACAAAAAATAGTGAACACCCATGTCCTATATGTAAAATATATTTACGTAAGGGGGTCGCTTTATGTGATCTAGGACAAATGGCCGTCGCCGTTTCGCCGTGGCAACTTCGCCGTCAAAAAATACCCGATAAGTTAGTAATAATAATTTTAATGATATATTTTGAACATTATACTCATTATTCTTTATTTTACACCAAAAGAATAATAAAAAAATATTTAGATAGCGACAAAAGATTAATCAAAATTGTGAGTAATTACAAAAATCTTTGTTTAACTTCATTTTTGCGAGGAATTTCCCAAAATTTATCTTTAAAATAATTTTATTGTAATAATTAAATATTGACGTGTTGTTCATCTTTATTTATTTATTTATTTAGTTAATTTACTTATTAACTATTCATAATTCATCAAGGTATTATACGTGTGCAGTCTTATATTATGTTGCGAAAATATTTAACCGCATTTCAATTTCATAGTTATTTTTTGTTAAAGATACTGTATTAGTTTATGTTCAAAGTCCTGTAAAAAAAAAAAATAAAATAAAAAAATAATTAAGAACATATATAACTAGGTATTAAGTAGTTTACATAGCTTTACTTATAATGTTTTAATTCAAATATTTAATCTGTATTAAACATAAAATAGCCCATATTTACTAATACTTTACCAATACTCGAGGAAAATATTTCAGCTGAAAAATAATTTTATGTAGATCTTTTTAAAATATTGATAATCATATTGTATGTAAAGTAATACTTAGGTGTTACATTGTAACAAAAAAATAAATGCATAATAAAAAAAAACGGATGGGCCTTGCTTTGCTGTACAGTTGGGGGTGGAGTACACCTTGTTTATAGGATAGGTTATTATTACAATGGATTTGTTAAATTTGAATGCAATGATAGGTATCATTGTATACAAATAACGATTCTGAACGGAGTTAATATGTTGGTCTAAAATGGGTATATAATAATATAGTATTTTATATTTAAATTAAATTATAATGCAATTTCGTAAAAATTTAAATTTCAAACGGTCATAAAATTTTTTCCTTTTAGTCCAGTAGAAATTTTTTTATATATTTTTGAAGATTAGCTTATGGACAACGTAGTGTTAAAATTTTGATTCTTAAGTATAAACAGAACAAATTTTATGAATTTTTATCTACAAAATAAATATATATATTTACATAAATATACATAAATTGTCTATAAATAAGTCAAAATATGTCAAAATACTTTGAAAACCTAACCACGTATAGAGAACGCCAATATAAAGATTTGGTGAATATTTTAAGTTGTTGCGGTTTTCCGTTTTTCAGTTAGAGCATTTACAAAAAATTTATTTTATAAAACCGTGATTTTGCGTAAAATTTCCTGTTTTTTTATAATTTTTTTATTGTTTTTTTCGATTTTTTTAAAAAGTATTGAAATAGTTGGATTTTTACTCGCCTAAGTACCATCTACATTCACTTTCCTTTCAGAAAAGTTGCTGTTTAAGCAATGCGAAGCATTTTTACTGCCAAAAAGGTGTCGTCAGACACAAAAATAAATAAATAAAAAAAAAAACACATCATTGTAAAATCAATAAATTCTATCACTCCGTTAAGAATTTAAAAATTGTTATTAAGCAAATTTCATAATTTATGATACTGATGAAAAAAAAACTTATTTATCGAGATAAAAATGTTTTATGATAAAATGGCTTAGATTTAGTCAAACAGGTTGATTGTCGAGTTATAAAACACAGAAACACAGTAATAGTTTTAATATAAGTTTTCAATGGTTTGATATATACATTATGAAAATGAGAAATAAAAATATCACCTTAATTTTAATTTTAAATGTTTCTAAAGATCGTTAAACTATTTTAAAAATGGTATTACCTCAGCGTCATGAAAGAAAGAAAATCTTTCAACGGGCACACCGTTCCTGTCAATTATGAATTTGGTAAAATTCCATTCGATAATACTGTAATGGTATAAAATATTTATTAATAAAATATGAGATTATATTAAGTATGCTGTACTAATATTAATTTACATTTTACACTTCAATGTCAGTAGGTTTGTACTTATAAAAAGTAAAACAATCATGAGTGCTTACTTAATATAATATCCAGGTTTAATTTTCTGTAGATATTTCCATAATTCCGATGTATACTTTCCATTGACATCAATTTTACCAAATACATCGAAATTTAAACGTCGGCATTTAACATACAATTTTATGGACGGAACATCGTAAGGTTCCTATAATACAGAAAATACTATAAACAATTTTAAATATTTTAATGTAAGATGTAAGATAAAATCTGTAACTTGAGATTCTAATTCATTCTCAGACTGTCAGTTTTGAAAATGAAGTAAAAACTAAAAATGTAGATTAAAATTACTTAAAAAATAATGTTTGATAACATTTAAAGCTTTTATTGACTAATATAGAAACTATAATTTGCTCAATATATAAATATGAATTTAAAAATATTTATTTTTCTCTTTTTTTTTTTTTAAAAAAAAAACCATTATACTATCTTTATAAAAATAATGTTTGTAAAAATACTATGAATAAGATAAGTATGAATAAGTAAATTTTCACCTGGAACAAAAACTGAGTGCATGGAAAACCCAGAATTCTTAATCCGCTTGCATAGTATTTATGCTGTAGATGCTTTAACTGTTTGAACGCTGAATTTGAATATGAGCAGTGGGTCGCAATATTAGTGATTATCAACACGAAACCTCTTGTATAACAAAAAACAAAAAAATTAACATTTTCCTTCTTTTTTGATTAAGTGTGATAATCATATATATATAAATACTGGTATTTTGATAAAGGCACATCTTTTCCATCTAGGTCCTGAACTGTAAACTCGTAAACAGATTCGGCCTCAAACCACAACTGCGGGTAGTCAGCTTCATCTGAATGATATAGATGCTCGTAACAATGACATGTGTTCTAAAATATACATAGGATCCCGGGAAATAAAAGAATTGACCATGTTATAATAATAGTTGTACAATCCTTAATGTATGTTTAATACATGCATTTTAGGTAGGTACAATGCAAATACTACTAAAGAGCACATGAAAACAACACGCACAAGCCTGACTGGTTATACTCACTGGAGCCAAAATGATCATCAACGTTATTACACAATAAGTGCTTAATTTATCCATGTTTATCAGTACTTTCCATGTGTCAACAAAATAATATACTTGCTCCTAGTGTCGATGAAACATAGTTGCAATCACGAGCGTACACACTGGTTGAATTTTTGGAGAGTACTAAAATAATATTATATGGGTAATTTACAGATAAAAGGTATATTGAATGTACAGCCTCTCTGTCCATACAGTATTTATATATATTATATGATTAATTTTTAATTTTAATTAGTAATTAATAATAAACATAATGAATAGTTGAATTTCCCGTAACCGATTGATATGAAAATATAGTATATACTTATTATAGTTATTAACCATTAAATATTATTTGATCAATACAGAAAATGATATTATAATGTATATGAATATAAATAATACTAAATTGGTCGATGAAATTTATGTGAAATTTCTCCGAACAAAATGATCATATATTTAGACTTAACCGAAAATACCCCATATTAAACAATTAACATGCATATTCATATTTATATTTTAATAATTTTGTCGGTGCCTATAAAATATAACCATACAATTACTCAAAATTATTTATTTCACAAGTGATTTGTTATTTATGTTTGGATATTTTTATGTATCGGCCATTTTATCAATTGGAAATTATCTGCTTACCGCATTAACTTCGGGGCATACTGAGGACATTTTTACCTAAATACAATTAAGTAATGTTTACTTATAAAGAGCATAGTATTCTTTGAGGCGGTCCACTTAAGACTGGCATTGTTGTTGGATCGCCTATATTGTTATAAGCCAAGAGAGGACAATGTAATTAATATAATCAATACGATTATACATTAATACGATTAGTTTACATTCGTAGAATGTGAATTTTGATAATGTGACCTAGTTAGTAATCTTGGAGTAATTATTTTTGGCTTATAATTCTAACCATATATTAATGACGACGTATTCATCTTCAACCTCTACGCATATGCATCCAGCGCGTGTGGTTCGAATTTACGAAATTGTCGTTCCAACTATACGGATCGAGCATAATATTTATTTTCCATAAATCTTGCTTTAAGGTTAATTCGTACCTCGGAGAGAACGATGAAGATGAAATATTTTTCCATGTTTCGATTTTTATGTCGTATTTGAAATATTTAAATGACATTATCATGTGAACATTGCTATATGCTTAGGCATAACAAAGTTAATGTGTCATTTAGAAAACCTATCTTACACACACTATTAATTATAATCTCACAAAAAATTGTAAAATAGTATTTTATTTTTTAGACTATAAATTGCTCTTATTCATTAAAAGTTGAATCTATTTCAGATTTAAAATTTTCGTTTCTTGAGTAACTATTTTAAAATGTTGAACAAAAATGTATATATTTTTTAAATCAGCTTAAAAGATGACCTATTTATACTATTATAATAGATGATACTTTACTATACTGAAACATAACATTACAAATAAACTCGACCCAAATACGTATTTGTTCTAGATAATCAGTTATGGTGACTGACTTTTCAAATAATTAACATATTATATAGGCGGTATACTGCAGAATATGTATTGTATATAATATAATATACATGAAATATACCTGTAAAGAATACATATATCCCTTGAAACGGTCCACCCACATGGAAGATGAATATAATATAATTCGCGTCGTCGTCTTGCCTTTGTTATTAATACTATAAACCTAGAAAGAATATAGTGGTATTGTATCAATACGACAACCGCAGTCAAATTAAATTTGTATTCGATAACGCATCCGTAGTATTTGATATCTTGAAGTAATTGTTTCATAATTGAATCAATTACATTAAATACTACCTACAATATGGTTTTTATGATGGCGGTCGACGACGTATTCTTTTTCAATCACACAACGTAATAGGTGTAGCGTAGATTATTCGCGTGGCTCAAATTCGCATCACAAAATTGTCGCCCAAAGCATGGGTTTTTTTTTTTTTTTTTGTTAATCTTGCTTTAAGGTCAATTTTTAGTTCTTACTCTAGATTATGATGAGATATTTTCAATGACTCAATCGCCTGTGTATTATTAGTATTGTTATTTGGTTGGTGTGATTGTGCGAATATGGCCATATGTATACTATAGCGATACAATAACAAACAAAAATGTTGTTGACGTAGAGAATTAATCACGTAGGAGAAGCACTGACATATATGGACATAAACACGATTCTTATATTATTATATGATGTATTATGTACGTAATATTATTATTGACACGCATCCACTTAGTCACTTAGAGAAATTAATGTAATGAACGTTCCTGATTCCATGATAATTGACCTGTTGACCATTTAACAACAACGTCAACAACCATATTAATAAAGCGTGGTAAAATATATTTGTACTTTATTATAGGTAAACAATTTTATTTTAAAATCAAATAAAGCGGACAGTTCATGTTGTATAATAGCTGTACAATATTAAATACAACATATAGTATTGATCATTAGAGTACAGTTAAACTAATAAAATCTTTATTGGAATTACATTTTAAAGGATCAAAGTGAAATAATATAGAATAAGCCTAATACGAAAATGACGACAGTGCCGAATACAGTACAAATTTTATAAAATACAACTACGATAGAACTATAAACGTATACCGTATACGTGAATATCAATGACGGTCTGTTACTTGCAAATATTTATTACGTTCCTGCATTTGTTCTCCAAATCATTTTGTGGCCATTGGATCTTAAAAAAAAATCTATCAAGATTTTATTGTATGCACTATTGTTAGTGTATCATGTACGGATGTACGACACCGTTTGTCGGAATTTTCTTCCCGTGTAGCGCCATGAGAATAGAGAATCATAATTAATGATAACTGATAATTGATGAAGTGATAAATGGTTGATTATATCCGAACTAACAATTTAAATTAATATAAACAAATCAATGATTTTATTAGGTACATAAAATGTGGTTCTATAGGGTTAACCTAACCCGACTAACCGTGTAAATTAATCGTGCTAGTATTGACTTTCACAAAATTCACTATAACTGTATTTTAAGATTTAATTATCTTATTTATAGCTATTTCTCTCGTTCGAATTAAATTATTACAGAGACGCACTCATTATTTTATTCTGCTACCCATAAATTTTTCATAATTTATCGCCATTCAACTTTAAATTAATTTAAATCTTCATTAATATATATATATATATATATATATATAAAAATATAAGTAAAAGAAAAAATACAAACTACTATTATATATTATTTTATTGTAAGATTCCTATTATTAAGTTATAATACTATATTCATTTTAATGTCTTATGAATAGTTGTTAATTTTCAATTGTCTTAAGATAATAAAATTTTATCTAAATCTAGATCTGTAAACCTATTTATAAACTGCCGAATTTCTAAATAATACTTAAAAAAATATTTATATTTTCATCAAATTTAGGAATTTTATGGATTTCAATTTCACTCAGGAATTTATCTAAATGTTGAAAACGTTTAAATTTATGATTTTCTATATCACGTGTAAATATTACTAGTTTTATTTCAAAGCTTTTTATCAAACTAAAAATGAAATCTAAACTTTTTTCTGTACCTTCATGATTTTCAGTTGATTTAATTTGAATCAAAAATCAATAAAAAACCTGAAATTACATAGTCAACATGTATAAATTATAAAATATGTTAATTCAGTGCAATTTTTAACTCAAAAACAATCGAATTTCGTGTAAATATCTACAAATTATTCTAAATTGTACTATACTCGTATTGTACATATCATGAGTTTTTTATGAATGGAATTTACTTCTTCTAATAATAAATTAGATTGCTTTTTATTCAATGCTCGGGAAATTACAATTTTTGTTACAAGTTATTTTTTATTTTTTTTTATAATTTTAAGTTAATATTTTTATATTGGATTGTGAGTTCAAACTTATATCAGTAATTTTTATCATTTATATCAATAATTCTGGTGTCGCAATAAATCTTTATTTCATATTTCTATTCTAAACTAAGTATTTTAACTGTACTAAATAAGCCATAAGATATTTTGTACAAATTATATATCTTTCAGTTTGTAATAACGTATTTTCATCTACAAGTATATTCAGGAAATGTTAAATAATACACAAGTATATAAATTAACAATATAAATATATTACATATTATATATGCCTGATTAGGGTTTGTTTTTCGATGATTGATATTCAATTATATTTTCACATTTTTACTTATTTCACTCATGAACCAATTGTTCAAGTCAAAACATTTATAAGAAAATGTCAATTATTATTTTTGATACTTATTTTTATACTGTTTTTAGATGAGAAGTGGAATTGAAGATGAACAGTCCATGCAAAATTTTTTGAGTGAATTTGAAAACTTTCTAATGCTTCTTTATGACACGTGCTAAGTTTGAAGTTTGACATTTAAAACAATTTTAAATCAACATTTTTAAACCATTTGGGTTTTTTTGGTTGTAGGTTAACCGCATTTAGGTTAAAAGAACTTTAGGATGTTAAACACGTAGGTAGTGTATATGTGAAGTTATGATCACCATATAACTGTATGGTCACTATCTGAAGGTTGACTCGAGCAATAATAACGTCGTATTGAAGCCATCAGACTTCTTTGTCTGATTGAAAGTGTGCTTTATTATACTGCATTTGAGCTGTACTTCCTTTGTTTCGTGAACGTAATGACTTTGGCTTCCTCACGGACGGGCCAACCTCAAATTCAAAATTGGAATCGGAGTTAGTGGGATTCACGGTATTCCTTAGTGTGTCCAACTTGAACACAACCGGTTCTTCCGTGACCGATTTTTTATCGAGCACCATCGGATTCATAGTGATCGTATACAAACCATCAGTTTTTTTCACTTCTAACAACGACTTGTTACCTCCCGTGGCCATATCGTTTTTTTCTTTTATTTCTTCGGTTGATTGAAAGTGTGCTTTATTATATTGCATTTGAGCTATACGTCCTTTGATTGTAGATCGTGATTGCTTTGGCATCATCACCGCCGGGCCAACCTCAAAATCTAAATTGGAATTGGAGTTCATGGGATCCACGGTATTCCTCAGGCTGTCCAACTTGAACACAACCGGTTCTTCCGTGACCGATTTTTTATCGAGCACCATTGGATTCATAGTTATTGTGTACAAACCGTTAGATTTTTTCACCTCTAACATAGATTTGTTATATTTCGTGGCCATATCATCAATAATTTTACCCTCATCAGCTGAATTATTGAATTTATTTGAAGAGATTACCGAATTTGAGCGGTTATATCGTGCGTTTAGCATTTTTACTTCCTCATTTAACGTATTAATTCTTTCTTCCGTTTCCTATCATGACAATACAATTATTCTTTGTTAAAATTTAGTTCCGAAATTACATTTTTCACACCTTATAAAGAAATTAAATTGCTTACTTCATCTGTTTGTTTATTTTTCCAACTTTCATTCGATAAATGAGTGTCCAGACATTTTTTATGACCGTATATTATACCACCTCGATAAGATTCACCATATGTGTACACATAAGTCTTATTATTTCCTTTTTTCTTATTTTCTTGTATTTGATTACATATCACAAGATTTTTATCGTAATATAATGTGTTCTGAAAAGGCAATGGCTTTTTTTTCCTTCGAATTTTTTTTACACAAACGCGACGTTTAGCGTTTTCTTTTTTTATTTTTATATGATCATCATTATTATTTATGCCAGCAGCTTTACTTTTAACGTCATTTTCTGTAGTATCTTTATAGTTTGTGGGGTTACTTTTAAATTCTTCAGGTTTTTCCAGAAGATTATTAAGTTCCGAGCAGGTATTGTCCTCCACTAATTCTGTTTTCTTAGAAAACTCATCTCCTTCACTATTTAGGTCATAACACTTTAATATTTCAGTATACTTTTTGAGATAATATTCTCCATCTAACTCAAAAGATTTTAAATCTTCACCACAATCATCGCTCATAAGATCAATTGGTAAATTATAGAAGATATCTTCATGTGACTTGTTTTTTAATGGATTGGTCCCGTCGTTAGGTTCATCTGAAGACGGATTCCCTAAAATGTCTTTAAGCTTCTCTATAAAATCTTTACAACGGCACTGTCCATGTTGTTTCCTATTTTCTTCCGAAAATTCATCTTCTTGAACTTCGTTACAGTTAATATTTTTACATATTGTGTCAGATTTGTCATTGTTTATTTTTTGTTGTACTATTAACTCATTGGTATTGTAGTCAGTTTTGTTTTTATTTGTAAATTGTTCATAAACAGATTCACAGAAAAATATCGGGTTTGGATTGGCTTCGCAGTTAATACATGTTAATTGGTTTGTAAAGTTATGCATTCTAAAAACTTATAAAAAATTTTGAAAAAAATTTGGCTTTAAATATGGTTATTATTAATTTGTAATATGGTCTTAAAATAAATTTGTTTCTAGAAAATAATATGAAAGTGCATTGTATATGTTTCCTTAGAGACTAGAGACTAATCGTTGATTTCTATAATAATCAAAATATGAGTTATAAATATTAATTTTTCAAAAGTGCTGCATAACTTACAGATTTATTATGTTTCAGTTCAAGTTTATTATGGTTGATTTAATAATTTATAAAATAATATTGTACAAAACTTTTCTAATTAGTAATTACGTATTTTGGTAATCATGGGAAATTTGTATTTAATTAGGGTTTCATGTAAAGACGGTCTATGATGATGATTACGCAACTGAGGAATATTGAGGCATTTAGAAATAGGTAGATTTATAAAATATCTCTGGACGTAAGAAAATTAGTAAGAAGATCACTGAAACAAGTGTGTTGAGCAGTTCGTGTTCAACCGCCGTCAGCGCAACACGTGTGTTTTCTTCGGTTACGTTTTATAGCTTCCGACAGCTCGTTAGTTTTATCAACGTTTAACAGGTAATATGATTTAATATATAACCTAATCGCTGTGTTATTTCAAAATGAAAAACAACACAACGGGCAATATGCCCAAAAAACCAATTATCAATCGTTCATTCCTTAATACTAAGCAAATAAAAATTAACTCTACACCTACACCAAAAAATACTTTCCCATCTACGCCAACTCAATCATCTCCAAAAAATCCAAAATTAAACATCAAATCATCGATTACTCGGTCGATAACATCTAACAATTCCTCACCTTGCGTCGTTATCAAGACCAGTCCACCTCTCACCGTATCTGCTGTACTTTGTACCGACAACACGCAAGCATCAACCACTATCACTATTGACTCTGTTTACGATACCTCTACCATTTCACATACACAAATATCACACTCAACTAGACCCACAGTAAATAATACGGATAACAACATAAATTTCGCATCCGCCGCCGCTATGGAAAAGACACCAAGCCGGGAACAGGCAATAGTTTTTAATTCTATAGATGGTATTCCTCAAAAAGAATATATATTAGCAATCGAAAAAATAGTCCTACCCAAAAACATAACATTTGTCTCGAGAATATCAAGCAATCGTTTTTGTATATTTTTATCCAGCAAACAAAATATATTAGATAACCTAATTCAAACAACTCAATCTATAAACATTAATGATCAAAGTATACAAATTCGAAGACTCATTAACCCAGCTAAAAGATTCATCATTTCTAACGTATGCCCGTTTATACCAAACCAAGTAATCGTAGACGCATTAAGAAATATAGGTATAACTCCCATCTCCCAAATTAACCACCTCAAAGCTGGCATAAATGTAGAAGGTTACGAACACATAAAAACCTTCCGCCGTCAAATGTACCTCTACCACGAAGATATTCCTAAACTCCCTAGCTCACTATTAATTAATATAAATGAAAATCAATTTAGAATATTCTTCACCGATGACAAAATAACCTGCTTCTTTTGCAAATCCGTCGGACACACAACAACCAATTGCATTAAAAACATTGAAAATAAACTAGAAAACAATGACCCACTCACCATAAGTGAAACAAACACACCCGAACAAACCACCATAGAACAAATTGTAGAAGTCCCCCATTCAACAACACCTTACGTAGAGCTCCAGATAAACCAATCAACCATGGATTGGTCTAAAGAAATCGAACTTCCTTCGCCTACTCAGAACACATTAGACGAAACTCTCATTTTTCCACCAATCGAAACATATAAAAGACCTCTTTCTGACTCTTCGTCATTAACCCCCCTCCCCCTTCCCCTTTCACCGAGTATTTCAACTTCACCTACAATCACTCTAAACAAAGGAAAAGTCACAAAGAAAATCAAAGTACGATCGCGTTCTAATTCAGCAAACAGACATGAAAAAAACTCCGACAAAGAGCTTAAACCAATTGTGTAGTTTTTCATGACTAATAAGTCCCTACCTATTGCATTCCTTCAATTCAAATACATCCTCAATAACTTCACAAATAAATCATTAAATATTTACTCTTTGACTGAAGATGTAAAAATCGATATACCATCACTTATGGACCTATTAGACTAAATTCGTAAAATAGCAAATGACAGATCGCTTAAAGCGTGCCTAACAAAGTTGTCAAATCTCCTTTTCCAAGCACTACCTCCTCAATAAAACAAATCTCTAAACAAAACTCTCAAAATAAAAAAAAAAACCAAACACATACACAACAGTTGCATTAAACCTCACTTAGTTACCTTTAAAACAATTTTATCATGGAATCCATCATTCAATGGAATATAAATGACCTTAAAAACACTTCACAGACATCCATCGAGTCAAATCTTCCATCAAACCTATTACTTTTTGTTTCCAAGAAACAAACCTAAAACCCAACACTACCTTCCCAATACGTAGATTCAATGGTTTTATCAAAAATCGCCAAACAAATCTCTAAGCAAGTGGAGGCGTTGCCATTTATGTTAATAACCTCATCGAAAGTAAAGAAGTTCCTATTCAATCATCCCTTGAAGTTGTAGCAGTTTCTATACTTCTTAAAAATCCAATTTGTATTTGCAACATCTACTCCATCCAGACAGTGCTAACTTGTTACTTAACGACCTAAATAACATAATCAGACAGTTGCCCAAACCATTTCTTTTCTTAGACGATTTTAATAGCTGCAACCCTATTTGGGGATCAAACTACACCGATATCAGAGGGAAAATTGTAAAAAATTTTCTTGACAATGATCAAATTATTCTTCTAAACACTGGAGAACCTACCAGATATAATGTAGCAAATAACTCCTTCTCAACCATCAATCTATCAATAACTAGCACCACTTTCGCATCTAAAACTAAATAGAAAGTTCTCACTGATTATAATTGCAGTGATCACTGGCCAATATCTATACAATTACTCGACCAATCTCCTCTTATACCTTTCCCACCCAAATAGAACACCAAAAAATCTAACTGGGCCCTATACAGTGACCTTTTAAGCCAATCTACCATAGAAAATCCAATAAAAATAGAATCTACCGTTAATCAAACCTCAATCAACTCTATAACCGAAAACTTCACAGACCACATTTTAGAGGTCGCTTTTAAGGCAATTGGCAAAACTAACAATTATACCAAAAGAAAACTAGTTCCATGGTGGAACCACGAATGTAATGAATCGATAAAGTTATACAAAAACTGTCTTCATAAATTCAAAAAATCCGAATCCACACTCGACCATATCCAACTTAAAAAAGCCAGGGCATACTCCAGATATATCACCAAAAGAAGCAAAATAGAATCATGGCAAAAATATACTAATGCTATCACTATCAACACCTCTTCGACCGAAATCTGGAACAAAATTAAAGCTATTAAAGATATCCCATACTATCGCTTCCCCTCGGTACTCCAGCATAACAATACCTCTCTCTCAACACCATCGGACATAAACGAAGCCTTTGCGAAAGTATTCCAAAAAAATAGCAGTGACTCAAACTACGATCCCGTTTTCGTCACACTCAAAAAAAATTATGAAAATTATATCACCAACGAACCAGAGCCTGACCCTCACCCCTATAATAATCTCCTAAACATGCCTTTTAACATCTCCGAAATGCTAGATGCTATGTCAAACTGCAATAGCAAAAGCCCTGGACCAGACGATATCCCATACTGTTTCATTAAAAACCTCCTTAACAACAGTCTAAATAAACTCCTTCAAATATACAAACTTATTTGGGAAAAAGGCTTCTACCCAAACTCATGGCGTAATGCAATAATCATACCTATTCCTAAACTAGAAAAAACAGGTTTAATCTATCCAATTACAGACACATATCCTCATAAGCACACTAAGTAAACTCTTAGAAAAAATGGTTAACAAACGGCTAATCTGGCATCTTGAAATATCTAAACTTCTACTAAACAACCAATGTGGTTTCCGGCGAAACCACTCAACCTTAGATCACTTTGCAAGCTTAATGTAATGCAACAAATACCAAACAACACCTTATTTTCATAACACTCGACCTTGAAAAAGCTTACGATATGGTGTGGCGCAACAGAGTACTTCTAATTATAAAAAAATGGGGCATAAGTGGAAAAATCTTCACGTTTCTCAAAAATTTTCTCACAAACCGCACAATACAAGTAAAAGCTCACAACTCCCTCTCCAACGTATATCCCACTGAAAACGGACTTCCCCAAGGATCGGTACTTAGTGTAACCTTGTTTCTTGTTGCTATACACGACATCTTCCACCAAATTCAAAAACCCACTAAACAGCTAATTTTCGCCGATGACTGCTACATCTACTACAGTGGAAATAACATTAGTACCTCCATGGAAATTCTCAATAACGCACTTCACTCCTTACAAGAATGGGCTTATAAATTGGGATTCATTTTTTCCCCTCCAAAAGTAAATGTATTAAATATAACTTCAATTCAAACACCATCCAGAAACTCTATCTTAATAACATCCAAATTCCGTTTCACAACACAATCCGTATACTTGGAATGCTATTTGACTGCAAACTCAACTAGATTATGCTTTTAAAACATCTAAAAACCTCATGCAAGTCTAAATTAATATTATAATAACTCTCGCTCATCATACACGGGGAGCAGACCAAACGTCCTTGCTTAACATCTACAAATCATTAATTTTATCCCAAATAAACTATGGATCCCAAATTTATAACACAGCCAAGTCTAGACACCTTAAAACCTTAGACCCTTTACACCACGATGGAGTATGCCTATTTATAGGAGCATTCAAAACAAGCCCCACGGTAAGCATTTTATGCTGCGCGGGAGAAATGCCTCTCCAATTCATAAGAGACAAAAACGCGCTTTTATTTTGTATAAAAAGAAAAACTACCCTTGAACATATAGGCCATACAGCTCTTTTCAAAAATAAAAACCCAATCATCAACCGCAACGTCACGAAAAAACTCACTACAATACAGGACATCTACTCCAATCTATGCATTAAAATGAATACACCTCGGTTGAAGAGAAAATCATCTTCTAAAAAACTCCTCCATGGATATGGAACCTAAACCTCTCAATGGATTTAATCACACTTAACAAACAAAAAATTGACCACAAAATATTAATATCTTCTTTTTATGAAATTATTCAAAACAGATTCCCTACTCACACTCAAATCTTCACTGATGCTTCAAAATCTGAGCATGGTATCGGTTTCTCAATTATTCACAACCAAACGATCATTCAACACAAGCTCCCTGCAATAACAAATATATTTACCGCTCAAAACTTTGCAATCCTTGAAGCAATTAAATTAGCAAACTCACTTCAAATAAATAATTTTTTGATTATTAGCGATTTCCTCAGCGTACTAACAGCTCTGAAAAACCCCGGGCCCAAAAATGAAATTACCCAAATAACTCAATCGGAACTAATAATCACAAAAAAAAAACATAGACTTCATGGGGTACCTTCTCATGTAGGCATTAAAGAAAACGAAATGGCCGACGAAGTAGCCTCTCTAGCTAGTAAAAATATAATCAAAAACACCATCGATAAAATAGCTTCCAATGACATTTTCACATCCATTAAACATGAAACCCTCAAGTCATGGCAACATAAGTGGGACTCCATTCTTCCAACCAACAAACTTAAGTCCATTAAAAGTACAGCGAAGCGGTGGTATACTCCCCCGGACCTCAGCCGACGACAAAATATTACCATCAACCGAATAAGAATCGGACACACTTTTCTTACACACTCCTTTCTCATCAGTAAAGATCAACCCCCTATATGCAACATATGCCAAACTCGTATTACAATAAAACATATTTTTGAAGAATGCCAAATACACGAACCAACCCGAACACTGCTCAACCTACCACGCAACATCAAAGAAGCCCTCAACGAAGAATCAACTATAAAAACCATCGAATTCATCACCAAAGACAATCTTATCAATAATTTATAGTTTTAGTTCAAATTCAATATAAATTTATTTAAATATTCTATTGTAAACCTAATGTTGGCTAATAACCTTAGAAGTAGAAGCTTGTAAACCTTTAAATAAAAAAAAAAAGTGTGTTGAGATATAAATAATCATTTAGCAATGTATAAAACGGCCACGAAGGCGTGAATATCGACAAGTCTAATAGAGCAATAATAAGTAATAATAGTTACATATCTACAAAGGAGTAAGGTACAGTATAACTTTACTTTAGTGTTGTGTTTTAATCGGGTTTTATTGGATCGTTGGTATGTCTTTGTCTACGCTTGTTATAGAATTATGTAAAATTATGCTAACATGTATACAACAATATTCCTATATACTTATATATATGTATATACACACTTAAACCTACAACGCGCTATAACTCAGTATTTAGAGATCAGATTAGATTAGATTAGAATAAACTTCCATCTGATGATAATTTATTTTACAAACGAATATATACTGAATCATATATATTATATATACAGAAATGATTTGGAATTCTTATTTTACTCTTTAAATACCGCAAAAAAGATTCAGCAAAATACCGTGGAATTCACTCTGAGTCTCTATTAAATGGGAAACATCACGTTCGACGGAAAAATTGCAAATAAAAGTAAAAATAGAAAAATTGGTCACTCGGTACTCGCTATAGAATTTCAATGTCTACCAGTGGCGGATTCAATAACCTCCCCCTCCCCTTTAGCAGTTATTTATTCGTAGTTGTCAAAATGATTCGTTATCGTTCAGACTGTCCCGACACCGTCCATTTTCGAATATAAAGCGATAGAGCGATATTGATGACTATAATTTTATCTGTATTTTATATTTTGTGTTTGTTTTACTACCTATAACACAATATTTAAAAATTGCCCCCCCCCCCAAAAAAAAAAAAAAATACTTAGATTAGCCACTGATGTCTACCATAAGAAGCTATTTTAGGACAAATTCGGACCTATGGCGATCCACTATGATGTTGTAAGTCTAAATTGGTGTAATATAGTATAACGTTGTAAAAATATCGCATTTTGGACTATAATTAATGCAATTCGCCGAGATACGATGCTGTCCACACAGTAGTAAAATTCAGGTGGTTTGGTCTCAAATAAGAGACGATATACTAAATCACCATGTCCATCTCCATCTTCAATGGCCGTCTGATTTCTAGAAAACTCCAAGGACATAGGACGTAATAAAGTCTGAAGCCATATTACAAGCAGTATACGATTTATAGTTTAAAAGTTTAGATTAAAATTGCCAAGACGAGCCACTTCATTGGAGATGTGACTTCATCAACGTGTAAAGTATATATATTAATAATTATATTCATAGTATGTGAAGTATTCCAAGATATGGAAGCGGTAACACAGGATCGAGACAGGTGGAAACTAATTTGTGTTGCGGTAATGGGCCTCAATGGACTATGAAAACCGAAGAAGAAGTATGTAAAGTATGCGCAATTGTTAGACATATTTAAAAATCCTTATAAATTGTTTCAATAATATAGGGAATTTAAATAAAAATTGTTTAAAATGTTTGAATAGTATTTATTATTTTTAAAATATGATGAACTATTTAACGGTAAAATAATATCCTTAGATATCTGTATATTGTGTAAATAGTGTTATTTTAAAAATAGTTCGATACAGACTCGTACAGTTATGTTGAACCTAAAATTAAAATTAATTTTATTACAATTTAATTGATGTACAGTAAGTTGATTGATCAATTGGAAAGCCAGTCATTAAATTATTTATGATCCAGTGCAAATATTCTGTTTGGTGAATTGCGTTAAAAAAAATAAATAAATGTTATTACACAACTAGCGAAATTGTGGCTCGGATATTTTTTCTAGATAAATTTTAATATATTATTAATATAATAGAATGTATAATAATAAGTAATATTTTTATGAAAATGGGACGCAATTCACATAACGTCAAATATTCAAGTGAAGATTTTTTTTTATAGTAATATTTAAGTAACTATCATTAACAATGACTTCAGATACAACGATTCAATTTTTATTCTTTTTATGTTTCAATTCATTTAAATGTTATAAAGTTATGTACTTATTTAATGATAATACAATAATTTGAACACTGAAATTAGTAATTACATAATTATTATAACAATAGTAAAATGTAATATCACGTTTTACATGCATATATTCAAACAGTTTAATTAAAAAAAAAATCAGAATGAACAGAATCATTTAGATGGGTTACAAAAACCGAAGGCAAATGCAATATCTATTGACTTTATTTGATGTACCAAATTCTTCTCGCTTATTAGAAACTAAAAAGATATATTTTCCAAAAGGATATTTTATTTAATATTGTTTTTGTTACATCCTGAAATTGCGGATAAACAGTTTTAAACAAGTGGCTGTACCGTATAGACATAGCCGTCTCTGTTTGGATATAAACAAATATCTTGATGTAAATGCATATATTTCAATTTTTTTTATTGTTATTAGTAATAACTTATTACCTAATGTTGGGCCAGACCGCCCAGATGACCAGTGTTGGTTATCTTATATCAAATACACCACATTATCCGTTTTCTGTTAACCCATAGTTACTTACTACATAAAAGCAATATGCGTAAACAATAGACCTACTCTCTACATTGGACAGTATACATTGGACTTATAAAATATAATTTTCCACTCTAGTGCTATATATAAAAAAAAAAACAAAATAAAATATAATATTGTAAAGTATAAACGAGAAAAAAACAAACAAATATTTCGTTTTAATTCATTTTTATTTCAACGGATAATTTACATCATTCGCATAGCTAATAATGCTTTATAATGATCCCTTATTTATGAATCCCTTATCCCAAATTATAAATGATGAAAAAAAAAATACATAATTCATCATGGTACTTGCAGTTTTGTTATCTTATTGAATATCATTTAATCACATTACTCGAATTGGTACATTAAGGCACTATAAGGAAGAAGGATTCGATACTGTTAAAATGTTTGCTTTTATAAGTAGCTTAAAATTAATAGTTCCAAATCCTGCGAACAAAAAGTATTAGAACATTCATTAGGTAATTTATAAAGTTTTATTATTTGAATAAAGAAATCAGTTTAAATATTATAATTTATATTTAGTTATAAATTATACTTTCCGAAAATACACTATACAGTATTTACTAACTAATTATTCATAAGATTTAATTTCTAAAATATTACTTATTAATATCTTTTATTTAATTTTATGAATCGTATCTCAAAATATATCACATATATGCGTAATAACATAATCACCAATCCTAAATAATTAATTAAAATACATACTCCCATAATATATTCATACAGGTTTGTGTAAATATAATTTTATAGTAATACAATGGGACATCTGTGTATAATGTATAACCTCTTTTAATGAATAAAATAATAAAATATTAATTATTATAAAACAAAAAACCCTACAAAAAGAATAAGATATATAAATTATATAGAAACCTATCAACTTGATCCTCAAGCTTTTCTATAACGGAGACTTTTGATCCCGGGTCTTTCTGTTCTATACAGGTTTCATTGTGAATAATTATTTGTAATTATATATTTATGAGATCTATTGCAACGCCAATATTCTGCAGAGCGTATTAGGTAGGAATTAGATTGATTCGATCAATTTTTTATGGTATTTATGTTTTATGCTTATTTTAGAATTTATGCAACTTCCAAAAAAATTGCAAAAATGGTTTACACTAATAATATTATGCTTTTAATATGATGCGTAATTAAAAATGTTAAACAGTCTGGTGAAATGTTTCGCAATTTACGTAATATACTTTGAGCTAAGCCCATATACCTATGTACATAAATGTAATATATTGAAACAAAAGCTTAAAGTAAATCTATACTTGAGAGTTATCTAATAAAATAGTTTAAAGTCCCTAAGTTTAGAAATGAAGTTCATCACGTTATAAGAAACGAAAAATATTTTTTTTTTTTTAGTAATAGATAATAATCCATAACTAATAATGAATGAGAAAAAATCATTTTACTGAAATAAAATAATTGATAGTATGTTAAACACAATTATGTTACTATTACCTTTAGTTTTATGTCAGGAGTAAGTCTCTCGACGACAACCCCTCGTCGGTTAACGATAATCATGTTGTTATTCGATACTATTTTGCTGGAAAAATACAAAATATTTTTAAATTGTTTTATCCAAAATGATATTTGTATGATACATGATCAAGAGATATAAAACACCAATAATCAACTTAAAATTACTACAGTAGACTAAACGCAATGCCTTACACACACTTATTACTTATATAAATTATATATATTATACCTAATATTATAATCTGTGTATATAAAACAGTAAGCTGATTGACTGATCTATCAACGCACAGCTCAAACCATTGGACGGATTGGACTGAAATTTGGCATACAGATAGCTATTATGACGTGGGCATCCGTTAAGAAAAGATTTTTCAAAATTTCGATTTTAAAGGGTAAAAAGAGCATAAAATAGTTAACTTTTAACGGTGAGTGAGGTTTGCGGTACAGCGAATAAATATAAATCAAATAACTTATTCTGACTTGACTAATTGATTGATTCATCATCGCCTAGCCGTAACCGTTAGACGGATCGAGCTGAATTCTTACTTACGGATAGGTAATATGCGATAGACAACAATAAAATAACTAACATCGTAGTCTAAGAAAGGATTTTTGAAAATTCGATAGTAATAAAAAATATCACCTAGCCGGAACCACTGAAGCTATGTATAATATATCCATAATTCATGTTACTGGGAAATAAAACTCCGGGCAACGCCGGGTAACAAAAGCTAGTAGTATATTGTATATATATATATATATTGAAAAAAAAAAAACGAATGACTGGAAATAAGTTTCCAACCTAGAACAATTTGTTTACCATTACATGGCTGCTCAATAAAAGTATATTTTTATGTTAAAGTTAGTGCTTATATTATACCTATATGTATATACAGGGTAATCCATTAAGAATGCACGTCCCATTTTTATGCTTATATTTTGCGTTTTTTCAAATTCCAATTTCTGGAAAATGTATGAGTACCTATTACAAAATTACTTAGATTTTTTATACCACTTAAATATTGTACTCTGTGGTAATATCAACTTAACATTTTCTAAATAGAAACATCATATTTTGATGCCATTTTTAATTTTATCACTATATTCAGTTGATTTTTGTTTATGAACTTTTTATGTAATGTATGACACGGTTCCAGAGAGTGGACCACCTAGGGATGTCATAGGTGTAAAATTGAGAGTGAAAAATTATGTGATGGTATACGAGTTTGAACCTGCGAATCTACGTTCCGAAAAGTCGACATTCATCTTCTTTAACTTTTATATTCATAGGCCTCCTCCATGGTTCGTACGAACCAGTGTTAAAGTTTATCAATTTTTCTCCACTTAAAAATAGACACACCTTATTATTATCTTAACTTTTACGTAATTTACTTTTAGGAAATAGTGATTTATTCTATTCTATCCTTTAGAAAACAAACTAAATGCTAAATAGTTCCTCTAATATTTTAATAGTTATCGGTATCTCTATTACTTTTGATTTAGTTTTGTAGGTACCTAGCATTTTTTTATTTTTGTATTTTATCAAATTTACTTACTTCGTAAGTTTCTTAATTTATCTCTGTAACTATACAATCGTAATATGTATTTAGTTTCTGACTTTTAGTTATTTTTAAGTTTATCTTGTTGTACATAAAAGTTCATATATACCATGTGTAATTATTACCTTACTTGTATTTATAATATTATGTTATAGAACTGTTTAAATAATTAAATAAATATATCTTCCCAAAATCAGAATTTGAAAAAACGCAAAATATAAACATACAAATGGTTAGGTAACATCCTTAATAGTTAATGTTTTACCTTGTGTAGTGTATATATATATACCAATTACGAGGGGAGGCCAACATGAATATGTTCACGAACCACATGGATAAATACAATTATATCAAGAGCCAAGATGTTTATATTTTATCAGTTTATCAGTTTGATCTAAGCAATTGTAAATAGCTTATATAGCCGATGAATATATTCAATTACATATTAGTTCAGTATTTTTTTTTTTTTGTTTTTGGTTGTATAACAAAAAAATTAAAATACATAATTAGGGCCAGTTGTAACAATTCGTGGTTAAACATTGATTAGCTCAAAAGGGATCAAATTTTTATCAATGATTAACTATCAACGTGTTGTATAGTAGGTAATATATCTCTGATCAATTAATTGACGATCAAAATGAAAATAATAGATTATAGCATATTTAAATTTTATCATTTTGTTACATTTGTTACAATTGTTACATTTTACTGTTGTTTTAAATAAAAATATTTTATAATTATGGACACCACATTGAAAAAAATAACTACAAATTTTACGGTTCAGAATCGGAATCAAAAAAATTGCCATAATTATCAAAATACATATTTACTATGAATAAAACAATAAGATTTTGGTTAAAATTTTGAATGCATTAAAAATATAAGTTCTTACTTCACTCAAAATTACATTTGCGTTTTTATTAAAATTTTATCAGTATAATGTATTAACATTATATAACAGCTATAATTGATAAGAATTATAAAAAAATGATAAAATGAACGAAAAACTGGTGGTCAAATAGTTAACAACAGTTTTATCGACCATTATTGGGTAGTTAACTTAACATTCGTTTTATCTTTGATTAAGCATATAACATGCACTGTACAACAGTCCAAATGTCTTGATCACTGATTCAAATTTAATCATAGTTTAACTAACGATGGTACAACTGGCCCTTATAGTACGTTTTGGGATTTGTTAATAAAACGCGAGTCACATGTGACCGTGACAAGAGCCGCTAGTTGGCCACCTCTGGTATATACAATCTCAGATACTTACTGCGTGTAGAAGAGGTTACCAGTTACTGTTCGAAAATAAGTCCATAGTCGATCCCCAGAAATGATTGAATTGACTTGAACTGGTCCAAAAAGTTCAAATTTAAATTCTAGCCCTTCGTACCAGCCATCGCCAGGTGGAATGCTCTCAGGATTCTATATTGCATGATATTATATGAAAAATATTAGAATACAACTGAAGTAAAATCACTTTAAGGCGGATTCAATAAACATAAATACAGTGATTTAAAATTTAGTATCTTATATAAATGTGATTTTGTAGACGAAAAACAGTAAATAGTATTCCTGAACTACTTCGAGAAAAAAGTTAAATCCATCAATGAAATTATTTAGTTTAGTCTAGAACGAAAGTACGAAAAAAGTTGGATTCGTATGTAACTGTGTATGATTTTCATCACTTTGTCCAGTGGAAAGCTTCAAATCGGTTTGAAATAATTTCGATTACTTTATTCAATTATCATTAATAATTAATATAAACGAAAAAAAAAATTATAGCATATATAGTAGGTGGGTTTTATTATTTATTAATTTCATGCATTTAATATATATTCGTAAAAGTTTACAATTGAAATAGTGTAAATCGTATAATAATTAATAGGAGTGTCGGAGCCAAGTATATAAGGCGGTTTCACATGGTCACCGTTTCTATCCCGGTCTCAAGTGTTTCTACTTACCTGGAGTGAGGAGAGGATAGAATGCCCCATACACATGGCCCAATCTACTGTCCCTAACTCAAGTTTCATGCGCAACATTATTAACAAAAAATCATACTGAACACTTACCAAACGATATAACAAGCGCGCGGGCAGCTAATGGCCTTACTTGTCAAAACATCAGTTTAAAATAAAAAAATAAATAGGCTATCACAGTAGTAATGTTCATAGGATTACTGTAATCAATCTTTATCAATTGCAATCAATAGTTTTGAACATAATAGTGGCACCAATGATTAATATATTTAAAAAACTGTACGGCTGTACATACATAATATAACGAGACTTTAGAAATGGATGGATATTTGCATTTGTTAATTTGTTCCCCATGCATCGAGAAATGTTTAACTGAAATTGGTCCGATAACAATTTTTATTTTTTAACGGTACATGATCTGCCTATTGGATAAAACTGATAGCCGGTAAGTTAAGTACAAAAAAAAAAAATTCCAAATATTTTTGGCAGAAATCGATAATAAAACAAATTTGATACCCGATACCCGATAAAATCGATATTACATAATAACATTAAACATCATTTGAATATTTTGTAATAGTTATTTAAGTTCTAACTTTTATCAGAAAATAGAAAAATAAACAATGGTTTTTATAACTTATATGTTAACTTATATATAACTTATTTGTTAACTAATTAAACAAATAGCAAAATTCAAAATATATAAAAGTTAATTTATTGACCATGACCACGATCTTGTGCCACTAGCCTAAAATAAACTATTTTTACTATCCTTTTTTTATAATATTATTATTGATATTAAAATTTTATGCTGATTATTATTTTTCTTGCGATATCGGTTCAAGTATCAAGTTGGAAAAAAGCTGACAACGATAAAACCCATAAGTACCACCAATATCGATCGATACCAAAAATCGGTGTAAGCTTAAAAATAACATCACCGTTATGGTGTATTACCTATATTATAAGCATTACTTATGTATTAATATTATGTGTATGTTTGTTATAGAATATAATATATAGTCTTACATCGCATCCAAACTCATCGGTTGGGAAAGCTAGAACTCTAAAACCTGCTTTATGATACTTCGTATGCAGATGATTCATATGAACGAGAAACATAGGTGAATATGGACAGTCAACTGGCGCTATATTAATAAATAACAACACCAAACCGCTGATATTTACAAAAACATAAATATGTGCAAAAATTAATATTTTTCCATTAGTTTATAATGAGTTTTGAAAATATGTACGTGTATCTGTCCATCGGTATCATCGATCCTCTACAATTCTTTTCATAGAAACCGTATATATTGTCGGGCCGTTCCGGTAAGATCCAGGAGCATTGGCACTGAAATTCATAACGTGACTATATAACTGCAGAAGCAAGATCATGCTCAATGTATCAGGGTTTGGATTCTATAGCATTTTAATATCTTGTATAGGAAGCTTAATAAATAGCAGAGTGTGCTGAAGATGTGTTTCAACTGTTTCAAGATAGAGGGAAATAGATATATTAATATAGGTATTGAAAATGATTTTGTATATTTTAGCAATTTTCGTTTTATTTTTAGAATTTAGTGCTATTTCTGAATTTTGTTGAGATGTTTTTGTATTTTTAATTATTTTTTAATTACGATTTGTCATATTTCATCATGAAATAAAATATTTGTGATAAACATATTTTTAGATGTTATCAATCGAATTTTCAAAGTAAATATAAATGTAAATCAAGTATATAGACCAATTATATGAGGACGTGACTTTGATTATCAGCCATTTTAATGGGGCATTTTAAATATTTCAATAATTGTGGCTGCAATTATTGTCGAACTAGATTGGAAGCGTTGCGCACATACAATTATTTTTAATTTTACAACAGTTTTTTTTTTGCAGCCCTTCAGGATTCTGATCAGAGTGGCCAGATGCATTAAATATAGTAAATTTGTTAGCAATAAATTACTTAAAAAAAGAATAAATTAATAAAATTCATATTTTTAGCGTATGTTTTAGCTGTTTTTTAAGTACATATACCATGTTATAACGCATATTATGTTATTTTCTATGCTATAAAATCCTAACCATATGATTATGATCATGGACAGTGGACATATAACAGTTTATATGTACACACCACACGTTTTAGAAACACAAAATTGTATACTTATTTATATTTTTATAATATGTTTAGTAGGTAGAATAACACTCACGGGAACTAAAATGGCTGCCAGTGCCAAAACGCACGAAACACTTATTTTTTTCATCTCAAACATTATACCGTCAATATAGTATTTCACAGGTCTCGACAACAAATGACATACACCTAAGCAGTAAGCTCAATATTAATATTAATATTAATATTAGTAATGTGTATATGTAGGCAGCTATACAATCATATCGGTTAAACATTTAAAAACAATGATAAATGAATAATACGCGTCAATTACAAATAAAAGTTATCGTATCTTACCATTAAAATTATTACATATTGTAACCAGTGGTGGCACCAAGAATAAGTTTAAAACATTCATTTAAATATAAAAAAATACGTTAAACAGTTTCGTGCATCACGTAACCAATCTAAATGAATTTGATCCATCGCATTTTAATTTATTGAACTATGACTAATGCGTGTAGTTTAAATCGTGTAAATCAGAATAAAACCTTTGTTACCCGTCATCGCACTTTCATCCACCCCATTAGGCCATGAAGGTTGTCCAGTGGTATAAAAAAAAATCCATATCGCGCCACCACTGGCTACTGTAATCTACAAAAATGGCCATGTGTAGAGTATTATCTCAAATTCCAAACAAAAATAATCATACGAAGCGGTATTTGCTGAGTATACATAATATATTATAATATAATATGTGCAACAAAATATTTCATGTTCGCAGAGTTATTATTGCCAGAAATTATTCCTGCAAGTGACTCATCCAAGTTCAATTGAAAAATAAAAAATAAACCTTTTATATTTACCTATGTTTTTATAACGACCGCTGCAGTTTTTTTCTGGCGTGGTCCTACCGGCCCGCGGTGGACAAGTGGGTATAATGGTAAATTGCGTCGATAGTTTGGGTATCGCGAACGTTTAACTTGTCTTCGAAATAGATTCGTTGTGTTATTAAAAAAAAAAAAAAAATCAACCTAATTAACACTTATTTAATTATCATTGATTACGTATCACGTGCTTGTAGATGTCAGCCGCTGTGGCGGGCTTCGAAATGCAAATATCTGTTGCGACCTTTTTAATTCTACACATATAGGTATCTATAAATATTGCACCGAGATCGACTCGCATTAAATATATAAAATGTTGTTATTCCGCGATGTAACCTATACCGATCAATACCACCATACCAATTAAAGTTTACTATTTATGCGTACGTGACATTGCCGTTCGGTCACATCGAAACGGCCCGACGCCACGCGTTATCGGTTGTAACAATTAATTAAACATCATACAGCCTGCACTTTCCATGATTGTTACGATAATCAACTCATCGGATTGCGTGATACACGATCCGGGATATTTGGTCATTTTTTCGAAGATATTTCATGTGATGCTTTGTCTCTTGGCTTGTACAGTAACACAGAGGAGTAAATAATCGCGAGATAACGTCGTTATAAATGACGTTGGACGTTCAGTATTAATTGTTCACCCATCGAGATCGTACACATAATTACTACGAATCACGACGCACGAAACAATTTTTGCTTATAATTGATAGATTTATTTTGTATGTATTACGCAATCGAAAACATGTATTGAATAGTATTATAAATAATGAGTTATACTAGTTTATTATATTGTACACTATTATACTAAATATACTAAACTATAACCTTTCATTTAAATATTCTATGCAATCAGAGAGACCGAATTCTTCGTGTTCTACCCTTCTTTTATCGGTCCTTAAATTACGGAATCTTTAGAAGAACGCCATTAGTGGATAAATTGAATATACTTTTCTTATGAGCTTTTAACTGGAAATGTTGCCTACCATGAGTTCCTAAGTAGTTTTTTCTTCCATATTAGAGCTCCTATTCACAATGAACAATATAATCTAAAAATACATTCTATTATAACACATGGAATCAACTATATTAATATTATGCTAGCAATATCTCCACAAAATAATTTTGAAAATTACATAAACGAATTATAAAACAAATCTGTTCATGACACTAGAGATATAAACTCTAATAAAATACATCGTAGTTTTATGTAGCCAATTTTTAATTATGGTTATTGTTTCATGTTATTAGGTACATTATTTTTTAGTTGTTGATTGTAATTTTTACGGGCAATTATCTAATTTATATGTAATACGGCCTGACCCGTTTAAAACCTTTTATTTTTTTTTATTTATTTATAAGAATATATTTACAATATATTTTTACAATAATCAGTAAGTTGATGACAATTTTAAATAACATTAAAATATTGGAATAGGAAGACCCTCAGTAGTGCCACAAGAAATTACATTAGGTTAATTATTTGGTATTATTTAATTGTTTTTTTATTTTTTATTTTTTTTTATCTTATGCATTAAGCATGTCTCGGGGCCACAGCCTTTTTAATCTTCTGGTAGCGTGTATTGCAGAGGATAATTTTTGGATTAAAGGATTATAATGAGTGTGTAGTTTGGAAAATAATTTGGTATAAAGGAATTTGGCCAAATCGTTAAGAGTAGGTAGTTAGTTTTAAATTTTTATGGAGGTTTTTATTTGTTACATACCAAGGGAAGGAGGTTATTAGACGTAAGCATATGAGTTGAAAAGCTTGTAGAGTTCTGGTGTTAGAAGGCCTTGAAGACCCCCATAGCTGAATGCCATAGAGCCAGACTGGACAGATTATCACTTTATATATTGTCACCTTCTTTGTTAAGGATAGTTTGGATTTTAAAAGGGGTCTAAGGAGGTGCAGTTTGGAGTTAACTTGTATACGTTTTAGTTTTAGGTGTGGGCCCCACGTAAGACGTTTGTCAAACGTGAGCCCTAAGTACTTAACTTCATTTGCTGTTGGTAGGATTTTGTTGTTGAGCGTAACTGGAGGGCAGTCAGAGTTTCGTAAAGTGAATGTTACGTGAATTGAATTGGTTTCGTTTATTTTTATTTTCCAACGATTTGCCTATATATTGATCATATTATGATGATTTAGGATCCTTAAGCTAGCAATTTCTGGATCGCGATGTGTTGCCGATATTAAAGTATCGTCAGCGTATGTGCCAATGAATGTGTAAAATGTCTTTGGGATATCATGGGTGAACACAGAGTATAAGAAAGGGGTGATGTCGCTTCCTTGTGAGACGCCTGCTTTTATAGGGTGACATATTGAGTAGCTGTTTTTGAGACGAATAGTGAAGGAACGGTCTGATAGATGTTCAAAACCTATAAAAAATAATAAAAAAATACTTAAACTGTTCTTGTTACAATTTAAAAGTACCATTACGAAACAATATACTGCCTTTCTTTACATTTTGTCAGTTATATATAGATTTTATCGACTTCCTATATTCTAAAATGTGACGCTTCTAAAATATTAATAAAGTTATATAACAGGTTGTAAACTGTAGTTGATAGTATTTTTAGACCGACGATAAAATAAAAGACACATTATAATTATACATTTGTAAATTTGGAGATCAATAACTTATTGCAGAAGGTTTGATTTATATTACCTACCTATACAAATATGAATATCGTGTACTCATATTATTATCGGGATACTTGTGTTTGAGTGGTTCACAAAATGTTTTACCGCCAACCATGTAGATAAAGATTTTCAATTATTATAAACGCGCATTCCAAAGATTGTTTAAATGTATCCATTCACAATCAGGTGTATGAATTTAATGCTGATTTCTGGACAATTATCGTAATTGACAATACAGCACCTCAATGTCACAATGTCACGTCTTATATATGTATATAACAGGTAACCAGGAAACCGTTCACGAGGTACAATAGTTTTTACATATTTCATGTATACTGACGTGTAAGAAATTCTGTACATTTTATAATTTATATAATGGAAATTATATTAAAAATGTTTCAATTATACATGTTTTTTTCTGCTTATTTTGATGTAACCAATTTTGATTTGAGCTTTAAATATCTAAAATTCTGCTCTTGAACTAAAGTTAAATTACTTTAAAATTAGTATAGACGACTTACAAAAATTTGCGCTTGGAAACTCAATGAAAATCTTATAAGCGTTGTTACATTTTCGTGCGGGTTAGTATAATACCAGTACCTAATTTTTTTTTTTAAATAAAATTATTTTTTATTATAAAAAAAAATAAACTTATTTAGTTTATTTTAATTTCAATTTTATTCATACAGATAATTGTATAATATTGCATACATTTCATAATTGATTGGTGTATTTGATATCCAAAAACTGTAATACAGTTACATACTATGTTAAATAAAAAAAAATTAAAAATTAATACACAATAATATTTCCATAATTAATCTCATTGAATCCGTTACCATTTGAATGATTTTAGTAATAGTACAGATTGCATTCTTCACAAACACGATACAACATAAATTTCAATCTCCTGCGAACAAAAAATATCAATACAATTGTATACATAATATATAGTAGGTATTAATAAATTAAATGATCATATAAGTTACAATAGATGGTGTAGATTAAGTTAACACAATAAATAACGTAAACTATTTTACTACTCTACATACAATAAATAAATTATGTAATAGTATATAATTATAATACTCAATGATTAAAACTAAGACTCAAAATTTGATAATAATTAAAATTATATATAAATATGTTAAAAAAATTAATTGCAATGAATTCAAAAAAAAAAAAAATATATATAAAAAATTATTTTGAATAAAAACACTAGCGTTTTGACGTCACACTCGTATACTTCCATTGAAAAAATGGTATTACCTCGAATGCTTGTCGTGGTTTACCGGGAATTTTATCGCAGAAATATCCATTTTTGTCGATAATAAACATGGTGTAGTCAGTAGTTATATCATGTCTGAAAAATTCAAATCTGTTTATGAACTCAATCGGAATGATTAAAATTATACAATAATCAGAATTGATGGCCAAAAATAAAGGTAGGAATCAGCTGTAGTACGCAATTTTAATCCACTATAAAAATGTTATATTCAACAAATGCTAGTAGATTCCAAAAAACGATTTTTCAGGTGGATTTTATTCACCTATTTATTTAGGTCACGTTTTTAAGTACTGAATGTAATTGGGAATCAAAAATCTCGTTAGCGCAACAATTGAGTATTACATTTTCAAGATTTTTGGACAGCCCAATTTTTTTTATCGATATTAAAAAAAAAAAAATACTTAGAAAGATCGAAAACTTTATTTATATTTTTATTTTTATTTTTTTGTCTGAAAATGGTAAAAAAAAGGCAAAACACCTCGAAAAATTATTCATGTAGAAAACGCTAATATAAACTTTTGGTGAAAATTTCAATTATTTGCGGGTTTCTGTTTTTGAGTTTGAGAATTTTAAAAAAATGCAGATTCTAAAATCGGATATCAATTATACCCACATTAGATACTGCATAACGATATGACAGTGTATACAATAGAATCGATAGGTAGGTAGGTCGTAGGTATAGCTACTCACCGATCGATAACACCTGATGTTGTTTTCAAAAAGTCCCATAAAGGATTTGTGTTAGGTCCATTGACATAAGTTACATTATAAACATCAAATTTTATATTATTTCTTGAAACATAGCTCTCTATCATGCTCTGAGACTTATAATCCTGTAACAATAAAATTTAATAAAGATAGAAATACAATCGAACAATTAATGGTATAAAAATAGCTTAAGGATTAAAAGCTAAGGAAATGTTTAGAAATTTGATTGTACTCGTATTTGTATATTTTGATAAATAATAGTTTGTCTGCTTAATATAGTATACACTAATAGATATAGTGTACTTAATAATATAGGTCATACAGCTATAGCACTATAGACAATATAATTTAGAAAATATTTCTCCCGTACTAAGAAATTAGAATGCAGTTTTTCAACCGTTTTTTTATTTATTTGGTTAGTGTCAATACAATAAGATATTTATGAATTTATGATAATATATATTCCAAATTTTACTTCATATAGTCGGGAAAATATGAAAAACAACCTTTATAAATAATAAGTAATCTAACGTGCGGTAGTGGCACGAAGCTAAGTAAAAAATAAAAATGAACCGGATGGGCCTCGCTCTGCTGTACAATAAGGGTTGTAGTGGACCTCGTTCATAGGATTGGTCATTACAATGGATTTATTAAATTTGAATGCAATGATAGGTATAATTGTATACGAATAACGATTCTGAACGGAGATGATATGTTAGTCTAGAGTAGGTATAAAATATTATGTTATATTTAAATTGAAATATTATGTCAATATTGCGCTATTCAAACGCTTATAAAAAAAATCGTGCCTTTGGATTTCAATAATCTTTAAATGAAATTAGAAAAACTTCTGTGAAATCTTCTATTAAATTTTCAAGTATTTTGTAACAACCAAATTTTTTTTATTAACAATTATAAACAAAAAATGTAAAAAAATCAAATATTTCAAATACCTATAAGTTGCTTAAAAATTAGTATAATATTTTGAAAAAAAATACGACTTAAAGAAAATGCCAGTCTTAACAACTGGTGAAAATGTTGAGTTTTTGCAACTTATATTTTTTGAATAAAAACCAATATTTTAAAAATCGTTGGAGGTTAATTCGTTATTTTGTGCAATTTCGTAAAAATGTAAATTTCAAACATCATACAATTTTTTCCTTAAAGTCCGGTAGAAATTTTTTATAGTAATTTAAAGAGCAACTTATAGATAATCATGTGTTAAAATGTTGAGCCTTAAGTAGATAGGTATATAAGAATTTTTATGAATTTTCAACTACAAAATAACTTGCAAATTATCGCGATTTTAACATATTTTATACAAATTGGAAATTTATGGACTTTCAAAGAAAAATTGTTTGGAACGATTTAAATTTTTTTGTAGTTGCAGTAATAATAACTTATAATAACTTAAACTGAACTTTTTATTAAATTTTCAAAAGTTTTTAGATAGCTAAATTTTGTTTATAGATTTAAAAAAAAAAACACTCAGAAAAATTGAAAATTTAAATTGTTTATAAATAAGTCAAAAAATGTCAAAATACTTAGAAAAATTATCCATGTATAGAAATCGCTAATATAAATATTTGGTGAAAATATGAAGTATATGTAGTTTTTCGTTTTTAAGTTAGAGCATTTAAAAAAATGTAGTTTGTCAAAACGTGGGTTTGCGTAAAAATTTCCGTTTTTCCGTAATTTTTTTTGGTTTTTCTCGACGCTTTTAAAAAGTATTGAAAAATTTTAATGTTTGACTTGTCTAAGCACCATCTAAATTCACTTTTATTCCAGAAAATTTGTTATATAAGTTAATCGAACCATTTTTACTGCCCCAAAACGTGATGACACAAAAAAAAAAACACATCATTGTAAAACCATAGATTCCATCACTCCGTTCACAGAATCTAAAAAAAAATCGTTGTAGTCATGAACGTATATTAACATGAGCCAGAGTTGTACTATTGAAAAACCATGCTAATTTATGTTAACCCATCGGCCAGTACTACAGGGCAAACGGCTGAACCTATTAGGTCACATAATGTATGTTTTTTTTTTTTATCAATCCGAAGGTTGGTTAAATGATTATTGATGTTTCTCTCCACTTGTCTCTGTCACTTATAATCCTCTTCATCTTCCAATATGTTCCTATTCCGGTATTTTTCATCAATTGCTTCAGAAATGGGGTTTGGCCTTCCTCTTCCAGGTTTTCTTTCGATTTTTCCCTCTATTATTGTGGTTATCCAAGTACTATTCCTTATTACGTGTCCGATCTATGCTTTCCTTCTCATTCTTAGCGTATTCCATATTGATTTTTGGGTATTCATTCTCCTGAGGTATATAAGGTATGTAGGTATCAATCAGAAATATTGTGCAGATGGCAATAGACCAACTTTAAAGTTGACTGGTCAAATATTCTACTTTTTACGGCCGATTTTTCGTAATAGAAGAGTATTTCCGTTACATTGAGAGTACGCCCAAATTTGCCCCTTTCAGGTAACCCTCAGGTATAATATATTATCAGACGTCGCCGTCACCATGGATTCCGCCAGTTTACTATTTATGACTTTCTATATTATATTTTATTTTATAATTTCCCCTATAATCACGTTGTTGTAGTGGTGACTATTAAACACAGGCTATATAGACCTAATATTGACAATTAATACTACTAGTAATATTACTCTATGATCAATAGTTAACACCGAGTACCAACGATCAATATTCAACGGGCCACGGACAAGGAAACGTTGAAACATACTCGTCTACTTCTGATATTTCATTAGATTCATTATTAATAAAAAAAAAAATATCTGATATCTCACCAAAAACACTCCGCCATATTCCGTGTAAAAAAAATGCCAGGTATAAAAACCTGCTCTTAAAGTGGTGATATAATTTTTTCAGTTTGGATTATAGATATAGTTTATGTTAAAATGTTAAAGTTTAATTTTAAGCAGAAAATGTTAACATAAATGTTATCTATAATTCAAATACTTAGCTGCAGAAGCTAATAGTTAGACTTAGTTTTTAGAGCAGGTTTTATTATATGTACTTAGCATTTTTGTATGTATCGTATTTATAATTTCATTTCATTTCATTTTACTCCCAGCGTGTCTATTAAAAAATATTCAAAATACACCAAAAGGTATGCGTATAAGAAATTTTTTATACTTCATTTATCGTTTAACACAATGTATGTACTTTAGTTGAATCAAAATCGTTTGTTTTTATTTATTTTTAATTTATTTAGAATAAAAAAAATATAAAAAAAAGAAAAAGTTAGCATATAATATTTTCATTTTATTTTTACTGTTATCGATTTAATGTATTCCTTTAATCTACATTAAATGTTCGGTTTATAACCTGTGCAAGAATTCATAAAAGTCTAGTTATTTGTTGTATTGTTACTTGTGATCGCATAGTTATTAATTGTTATATGGTTTAGTAATTGATCGGCATAATATTCATCATGGTATATGAAATATAATGATATACGCATAAACTGCATTGTGTTACCTCAATGAATAAATATTTGTTTTACAATTATTATTATCATATGTAATAGTTTTCATGCTTTGTATAGAGTTCAACAACGTCGTATCACTGTTACACCACATTATTATTGCGTGTATTATTTGTATTGTATAAAATATATTTACATCCTCATCAGAGTATTTCGGCGTAAACTCATCCGTTAGAAAACCAAGTACTCTTAATCCTTGAATTGTGGAGTACTGAGTCATTAGCAAATTTAACATGATTATTGGTCTGTTATCACTGACCTGTAGCGGTAAATTTACAATTATTAATGGATGATTTCTGGAAAAAACAAAAGTTACCTAATTAAAGAATTTACATTTTTGAAAATCCATATGGTGATTCGTATACTTGTATTTGCTCATTTGCGTGACCTCTCCATTGATCCCTTGTAAATTATATTTGTATACACCACTGGTAAATAAACGTTGTGTTGCACAAAGAATGAATTTCAACCATGAAATATTATGAACGCCTAGGACCTGAAATCGATGCGATAAAAACCAAACGTGTACAAGAAAAACACTTCGTTCATAATATGTATTATATTATATTTATATGTGTACAATATTACGTCTCTATTACGTACACCAGCCGTGAAAAATACTTATACGTAGCACAGAAAAATATTTTATTATATTATGGGTATTCTCACGTGAGGGAAAGCTGCGACCAATGCGAATACGCATAACATTTTTGTAGACAACATGTTGACCGTAATGTTATTTAAACGAGTCGGTAAACAAATTCGGCTGCTCACACCTAAAATCAATTTTTTTTACACGTAAAATAAATGTAGATATAGTTTGATTTGCATCTTTCCACTTCATCTATATAGCTGGACGTAACGACGATAATGTATTTATAATATAATCTACAATTAATAAATGCATTCAAGTATGATTATTATTATTTTTAGGAGCCATTAATCGACCAACTTATATTATTATAATGTTATTAGGGTTGTAAAATTTCATGAAATTTATTTTCTTGAAATATTTCATGAAAAATTCATGAAATATTTAATTTCCATGAAAAATATTATTATTTTTTATTTCCAAGTGAACATTTTTAAAAGTTGGTTTATTGTATGAAATAAAGAAAATATGTAACATAGTTACATACTACATACATAATAATAAACAAACATAGACATAAAAAAATAGATGACCGACTATAAGACAATGTATTGAAGTCAGCCATATGCCAACAGGGAAAAATTGCATGATTGATTATATCAAATATGTATATTGTATATATTTGTAATATATATTATATTATTATGTCATATAAATATGTATAGGTATCTTATATTCTTATAATCTTATCTATTGAGTTATTTTTTAAAAATTTCCCTGTTTAAAAGAAAAAAAATATTTTTCATAATTTCATTGAAATATTTCACTGGAAATATTTCAAATTTACAACCCTAAATGTTATATTACACTATTACATTGTTATACCGCAACTCTATCGTATTAAAAACTTTGTCGGATCAAATTATAGTCGTTGTATATTTTAGTATATTTTAGTACAATTGTACGATAATACTTATGTGGCTTTGTTTTGACCGAAATCATTATCGTCGGTACGCGAGTAAATACCAGAATTTCCGAAAGACCGAGTTTCAAAGCGTGACAGGAATGTAAATTTATTGCTTTCATTGAGTCCTGGTTTTAGGCAAAGGACTGCGGGTATGATGGACACGAGCCAGCGTTAGTTCTACGAGCAATATAATCGCTATCGGTTGTGATATAACTAGGGGCGTCAGATCGTTAAAACGGAGAGCCAATTATTAAGTTAGTGATGCCATTGCGCACCCTGATTCCGTCTTTTCCGGGTGAAGTATTTTTAAAAACAATACCATAATATAATGTGTCGGATCGCATAGGCCCTAAACAGTATTTCAAATTTAATTATGAACGAACAACGATTAAATTGTTAACGAAACTTTTTATCTTGCACTCTTAATGTCATAATAAACCAATAAAAAAAGTTCGGGCAGCGACCCCCCTCACTACCCGAGGCTCTAAAGTTCCGATCAAATGACCGGATTTTCGGGGTTATCGAAAGAGTTTAAATAATTTTTGTATTTACCTGTAACGTGAAGTGCGCAGTGTTAACGTGTGCAAACGGAACATACGGTAAAATTATTGGTCACCAAAAGACTAACGAGCTATGTAAAATATCCAGAGAGTTCTCTCTCTCAAATATCAAGTCAATTAATGATATTATATCGCACGTCAATTATACGTCGCTCATTATTGGTCTATTATTGTTATCATCCAAACGATTTCGTTCTGAGGTTAAAACAACTACTATTAACTGTCTACATGGCATATGTTTAGAAATATTACACACGTGTAGTCTTGTTCAGATGGTCACAATCATTTCATAATGGATATTCGCCCCCAAGTCGATTACTCAAGTCCATGGTTGAAACGATTTATCGAAGTAACAAATAAAAAAAATGCATAACTTCCAAGTAACAAGTATAGTTTAACGCAGACGTGTAGGGCAATAAATACGTGTACAGTTATTGGTAATAACTTATCATCACAAAAATGTGACACTTACAGTTTTTGTAGTGTAACCGTTTTCCATGAGCTACACTGCTACAGTGTGCTATGTAGAAGAGATAAATTATTATAATATGACAAAACGGTCGATACCGTATACTAATTATATCTAAAAACAAAGCTTTCGTATTGACAACATTGTGTACAATTATTGTTTGATTAAAATATCATCATTTGTACACGTATACATTATGCAATTATTATAAATATGTGTGCAATTAAATGATAAATATTACAATGTCTGTAGTGATTAAATAGAGTGATATAATACGTAGGTATTTTTCAGATCCATGTCACTGGCACCGCCCAATTGAAATTTTTAACTCAAACCCTGCGCTTTCGTTTATGCTTCGTTTGTGCTGGTTTGTGCAGCAAATCCCTTCGTTTGTGCTCAATCCCTTCCAGAGTTATTCACGTTTACTCTGGGCGGTTCCGGGACATTCTAATTGCAATCATTGAATATCAAATCCAGACCAAAGCCGTTTGTTTGTGTTCCGTTTGTGCTGGTTTGTGCAGCAAATCCCTTCGTTTGTGCTCGATTCCTTCCAAAGTTATTCGTGATTTTCCCTGGGGGGTGCCGGGTACATGCTAATTTAGTTAATCACTGCTTAAAGTTAGCGTTAGGTTAGGTTAGGTTAGACCGAGCTAATGTAATTAACGTAAGTAAAGTAACGCAAGTAATGTAAGTTTTATTTGGTATGGATATATATTTTTTATTTTATTCTAAAAGTTTGAATAAGAAACAATCAGGTAAAAAATAGCAAGGAAAGTAGGGTGCTTAATTATTATTTGTTTCAAGTATGATAATTTTCTTATTGAAGAACTAGTACTTGAACTTTTATTTATTTTTACCACGAACACTATAACACCATTGAGGCCAGCTCAACAAATTTTCATTTTCCACCAGGGAAATATTATTTTGGTCCGATAACACAAACAATTAACTAACATACTGCCACCCATATAAATGTATATAAAATATTAAAATATGAAAATTATGACAACCTGTAGAGTATCATATTTACTTATAATTAAGATAACACATGACGATAATTTTTAAGCTATTTTCTAAACTATCTAATCAAAATTGGATAAAATATTGATAAATAGGTATTAAAAATTGTACCAACACGTTCATGGAATATGTAAATTAATGGTTTGTTAAAACAAACCGTAAGAAATGTCTGTGCAACAGAGATTCTTATTGAATATAAAAATAATATGACAAAATATGGGGTATTTTAAACTATGAAATATAACTTTATTATAACCACCTACCCACAGAAGTATCTGTCCAGAAAACTTTTCTTAGAATAAAAAGTATCATGATATCCACTAGAGTTTTTAAACGTATTCAAGTGTATCGAACCACTGATCATATTTAAAGTTCAAAATTACGCATTTGTTAGTCTGATATAACATAATAAATGCGCAATGTATGAAATTAAATATAATTTGGCAAAAATATGTTGAGCAAGCAATTAATTTATGGTGTATTCTTATATGCGAGTTGATGTTCTTACACAATTGAATTTCTTCCAAATCTGTAATTCTGTGATTGAATTAATATGGAGAGCTAAAACAACAAACTGCAATAGCCTTATGTGCAAACAATTAGCTAATAATCAGAAACTGTGATCTGTGAGAAGTGAGACTGTGACCAAAATCAAAGCACTTTTGTAGATTATTGTTATCACTAATCAATCAGCTTGCGGCGATGCACAAAATATGAAATCGCACGTGCGCTATCTGGTAGTTACAAGATATAAATCGACCGCATACTAAACTGTAACGGGCGGAACCTAGATTAACAAATCTATTTTAAATTATTATTATATGTAAATAGTATTCGTAGAATAGAAGGTTATTCGTCTCGGGCTAACTAAAACTGACTAAAACTGATCGAAATTAATTGTCGTCCCAATATTTCTTCTAGTAACACAAGCACTACTAAATCGATTTGATAAATTCCAGTAATTAATATGATTATTAACAGCCTCAGTTAATATTTTGCTTGTACCTTTTAATAACTGAGGAACACCTAAAATCAGAAACTAAAACTGCAAGACAATTTACATATTCCATTTTTGTTAATGCTGGTATAATTTCCCATCCCAATGAATAACTAGATAAATGAACGGGTCAAATTTACTTTTTATATATGATGCAATGTTTTCTTTTTGCTAATACCGAGTTCTTCTAATCGATTCTCTATGTAGAGCAATATTATTTAAATCTTGTCCCATTGATTGAATAAGAGCTGGTAATACAAAAATTGAATTTATGTTACTGACATTAGCTCGGTCTAACCTAATCTAATCTAACCTAACCTAACGCTAACGTTAAGCTGTGATTAACTAAATTAGCATGTCCCCGGCACCGCTCAGGAAAAATCGCGAATAACTTTGGAAAGGATTGAGCACAAACGAAGGGATTTGCTGCACAAACCAGCACAAACGGAGCACAAATGAATGCCCTGGGTTTTGATTTGAAATTTAAAATGGGCGGTGCCAGTGACATGGACCTGTATTTTTCAAACATATGGTACGCTTATAAGTTTTTTTAATTAAAAACAAAAATAAGTATATACAATATATACTTAATATATTTAATTCAGGGTTTACAACCGAAATTATTTTTTCCAATTTCGATTTCGATTTAAGATACCGGTTTTTATTTTTACCGATTTTGATTTTGGTTTCAAACATTAATTTTTATTTTTTTCGATCTCGAATACGGTTTTGGTTTTCATCGGCTTATACCGGTATTCAAAAGCGGTATTACATACAGGTTTTGAGCCCTGATTTCATTTGTACAATAAGTTATATAGCTAACTGATTGCATAGCTGGATGGCTTAATTGAAAGATGTGTGTAAAAATGGTACTTTCGGCTAGATGAATTTTTCACGCTATCCCTTTTTTCATTTTTTAGGGGTTGCCTTATCAAAAATCATTTCATAACAGATGTCTACAGACTATAGTATCATAAAATTTATTTGTATGCAAAATTTTAGCATATCGTAGTTTAACATATGTATTTAAAACCATCAAGCTGACTGTACCACTGATGTGTAGAAGTAGATAATGAAGAAGGAATAAAGATTGTTTGGTTTTTATACGGATATGTTATTTTTTTCCGTTAATTTTAAAGAAATTATTTTTTAAACAAATAAAAAATTAAATTGTTTTTTTCAATTTTATTCAAACAGATCATTCATAACAAATCATACATTTTGTATTGATTGTTGTTTTTGACACTCTAAAACGACTAAAACTGTATTTAATGAACTTAGTTCATTTAATTAATTAATTAATTAATTTATAGTTCATTTAATTAAATTTAAATAAAAAAAAATAATGAACAATAATCCTTCATGCCATTTGTAACAGTTTTATTATTTTAACTTTGTAATTGGTCTCATTAAATACATGGCCATATTTGAAAGATTGAGAGTGAACTTTTGTATAGATGAAATCTCTTACAAATACCTGCTTACAATAAGTTCTAATTTCTGTGAACAAACAATTTTAATAAAATTATTTACATATAATAGATGAATTGATAAATTTAATAATCATAATAAGTGATGTGAATAATAATATTATTCAAATTTTATATCAATTAATTTTACAAGTTTGCAATGTTTATATAAAATAATATAAAAGATTCTACACTATTCAACATATAAATTATGTAACGGTATAGTAATCTATAGCTGAATGTTTTAAATATTCATTTAAAACACACAAAAGTAAATTACATACATATTTTATACATTAACATACCGTTAAAACCCTAAATTTGGTTATACTTATTATATCTAAATTATTTAAATATAATAATTATATATATTTAAATGTATTTAGCCATTTAAACTAAATGCCTAAATACATTTAAAAATATCACAATCATATAGACTCTTAAAAATAAAAATAGGTACAACAAACTAAAAAATGATAAATACTTTTTCCTATAAATACAAACGTTCAGCATAATATTATTATTATCGAAAAATGGTATTACCTCATATGGTACCCAAATATTTCCAGGAATTCTTAAGACGAGTTTTCCGCTTTTGTCGATTATAAAAATGGTATAATCCGCAATTATAGAGCTGAAAAATTCAATTTTTTTTTGTTGAGAAACGCAATCAAAATGAACAAAATTATACAATAATCAGCATTATAGTGACCATCAATAAATGTAAAAATCTATTAATTTGCATGCCATCTTCATCAGAGTGGGTTCAGTATATTGGTTTAAGTGAAAGGGGTTCCTATAGGGTTCAAGAACATTAAAATGTTATGCAACAAGTTGGGCGATATCTTCGAGTACATTAGCACCTTCTTTATTTAATATTTTACTCTCTTATCGATTGATACTTGTGTGTAGTTAAATTGGTCAATCCTGGATATTAGCATAAATTTATTTTACCAATGTATTATTATAAGTGACCTATGGGTTTTCCATTGATTAGTATAAAAAAAAGTTTTATAGTATCTATCATCTATTGATTTTACCATAATATGTGAAAATAAAATTTGATCCAACAGTTTAATCTAGTTAGTATCAATTATATGATACATATTTAGAAAAAGGTATACTTATTATAATTTTACTCATAACTTAAATATTGAATATCCTTTATATAGTATAGTATTAATGCCTTGTACCTAACAATATGTCAAAATAAATTAATACAAGTACTCACTCATGATTTAAATAACATGTTTTTTTCAAATATACCCATAATGGATTTGTTTCTGAACCACTGACGGCAACTCTATTAAAAACATGAAAATAGATTTGGTTTCTTGAAATATATTCAGATATTGTGGCTGCTTCAGAAATAACTCTCTGTAAAATATCGCATTACCTATATTATAACGATACTGTTAATATATAGGTTATACCCCTTAACCCCCCTCCTATGGTTACACCAATGCTCATGATAGCATAAATTATAATATTGTTTAGCAATTAATCGAAACAGCGTGTAACGCACAATGTGAAGCGTATGATCCCAACGAATTAATATGCATTATACTATTAAAACTTTTTTTAGTGACCAAAAACGTCATGTCGTATTACACTATCATGTTATTGTATATAAGATGTATGAGGTAGGTACATCAGTTATATTTACTTCGATAGAAACAGTAAGATCGTCTGTCGGGAAAGCAAGTATTCTTAACCCTTTTCTGTAGAACCGCTCTCTTAGCAAATTTAAAACGAAGATTCGTTTAAACTCACAGTCACGTGGTAAATTTATTATCATCAACGGATATCCTCTGAAACGAATAAAAATTATCAATTACAGCAGCGATTAGATTTCTTTGGGAATATTTATATTGTAATTCGTATACACGAATTGTGTCATTGGAATAGTTTCTCCATTGATTCCTTGAATGTTATAACTGTATAATTCAGAATGATTAGAACTCAGGACCTGAAATCGATAAGACAAAGATAAAAACAAAAGTTCAGTGTTACGACATGTCTGTATATACGATACGCATGTTAGCACTGAACAATATTTTATTAGATTACTCACGAGAGGGAAAGCCGCAGCTAATGCCGATACACATAAGAATTCTTTGAACAACATGTTTACCGCATAATGTTATTGAAACGTGCTGGGAAACAAATTTATCTGCGAACACCTAAATTTAACTGCATACATGTATAATATGAAACTAGAACTAGAATGAATTTCAATTGTTCGTGCGGGAACAAGTTATAGCAGACAGAACTTGTAAATACTAAAGATCTTAAATCTTTTTCGTGAGTTTATACCAACATTGGAGGAATAGAGACAGAAGAGGGGTGCACAAAGAGAGAGAGAATCGTAAAGCGTTAAACGAATCTCTTTATTGCCATACTCGTCTTAGGAAAAATACTGCAGAAGTGACAAGTGACGGATAAATGACAAGTCCGCACTTGACGTTACTTCTATGAGCAATTTATAAGCCGTAAACATCGTCAAGAAAGGTTGATAATTTGGGGAAAAACCTAAGTTTTATTCTGGGCTTGCGAGTTTGTATAAATGTTATAACAATTTAAAAAAATCAAATAAAAAAATTAAAAATAAATGAAAAAAAAAAGAACGGGTGGGCCATAGGTCGTGGACTATCTCAATTTTACGCAAACTAGGAAGACCTTTTTTTTTTCTTTTTGCTCATAATCAAAAATACACATAATTTATCGAAAAAAGTTAATTTTTATTATTTTACTGTACTATTATATATAATTATATGTGAAATACCGTGAAATAAAATATTTTCCGCTGTTTAAAAAAAAAAAAAATTTTTAATAGAAAACGAAGAAAGGTACCGCGGATCACTTATGACTGGCCCACGGACCACAGGTTGGAAATCACTGTTGTATACGAATAACGATTCTGAACGGAGTTAATATGTTTGTCTAAAATGTGTATATAATAATATAGTATTTTATATTTAAATTGAATTATAATGCAATTTTGTAAAAATTTAAATTTAAAACAGTC